>JABUQX010058190.1:10000-24571 GCA_015478945.1 Trachelipus rathkii | reverse complement strand
TGATGATATATTATATTAGGTGTATAGGGTGAGTCACTAACTTATAGGTATACATAGCTACGTAGATAATTGGGGCATAGTAATTTTTATCTTATTTGTATTACTGAATGCGTTCACTACCATATTATTATTTATATTTATATTCATAGGGATAGACGTCATTTATTGCAACTTCTTTTTCCCTATTTTAGTGCGCTCTCTGGGCACGCTATAGTTCTCTTAGTCCCCAAATCGACTCCTCGAGGGGTAATCCCGCTCACACGCCTCCTTCGAGGGTAAATGCGCAAAATGTGGACTTTCACACACCCCTTCGTGGGGTGACCCCCAAATGGAACTTCTCGTAGTGAAAAGATGAATTGGGCTTTTTTGAATTTATATTAAACAGAAATGATCTCTCTCTGTCTTCGTCTTTTCCTCTTCTCTCTCTCTCTCTCTCGTCTCTTTCTACCTGTCGTCTAGGATTTGGGTGTTCTCTCTCTCTCTTCTCTCTGCTCTCTCATTTTAACTTTGTATTATAGTGCGCATTTCGGTTGAGTGAGAAGACCTTATGGAAGCAAGTTGTGGTGTTACTAGGTTAAGTGTGTTTGGCTAACTGCTAAGTTTCTATGTGATAGGCATATTGGATTGAGTCTAGCTTGGGGGCGTAGCGGAGACGAAATCTTTTTTGACGCAAATTGAAAAGGGAACTATGCTATTAAGGCTTTGACAAGAGTACGGACTTTGGTTTTAGATTTATTTTGTTATTGGATATTTTCACTATTATAGGATGATAATTGTTTTATGTGATCTAAATCATAGGTTATATCGACGGTTGTGAAAGGTGTGTAGGTTTTGAGTTAGTGTTTGTGTGAGCGTATATTCTGTTTACACAGTGTTCTGGTGCTTTCGATCATTGAACAAATTTTAATACTGAAGACATAATTATCATTGTGTATTAGTTATTAGGTATTAATTAACTAAAGGAATTTTTCATACTTTATCATGATAATTTTCCTGCACACCTTGTAATGTTATGTTATGTTATCAACTTTGAGTTTGTATACGCAGTAACATACTGGCTATAGAGATACGGACACGAAGCAGTAACTCAGGTTATGTTTTGATCAGAGGCGGAGGTGGGGAGGGTCTGAAACATGGGATAGGAACAGTGGATGGATGGATGAATGGGTTGGCATATTTGCGGCTTCTGCTCTTATCTTGCATTGAGTGCTTTCAATAATTAAACATCACAAGTAGAGGCACTATAATAAAAATTCGGTGTTAAATTTTTTAACAAACACAATTACAAAAAAAAAAATTAATTTTTAATTAATAATCCTTAAAAAACGAACGAAATTTTTTTTCAAGAAAATTACTAATCCTCATTGGCCTTAGAAAAATATGAATTTATTAAAGTATAAGTTTGGGAAGAAGATATAAAATGTTTCAGCTTAAGGGAAACTTAAATATGCTAATTGGGATGTAGTGAAAGAGAATCGAATTACATATTGTATGGTCGCTTTATTGAAGAATACACGCATGTTATATGATGATTACATGTATTTTTGATATATGTTTTCTGAATTCGGAGGATGAGGTCACTTATAATATTTTGGTATGTAGGTAGTTCAGCTGATGTGGATATTATTTGCTTTTTTTACTTTTTTCTTTTTTTTTAAAGTTCCTCCTCTAACAGGGCATAGCTATTCAACGGAGGGGAACTTCTCAGGGTAATTTTCTCCTAGTCCTACGACTTTGGATTGAACGGCCGCGGCGGTTGCCATGTCGGGTGCTTGGGCCGTGATCTAGTTAGGGCTGAGATATACACGGTTTTGGCCACGGTAGTTTTGGCCTAAGACGTGTTGTGGTTGTTGTAGGTACCTTGGGACTTCTAGATCGTTGAGCTGCTGAAGAATGAGATGGAAATTTTCTGTAGGGACGGTAAGTTGATCAGTTTTTGTTTGCGCGTGCCGCAAGTGTGTTAAGCGGTATATGGGCTTCTGATGTCGATTCGGTATTTCTATGAGAGTTCTATTAATGTCAGTTGTCTTTTGCGGATGAGGATTGGACCGGTACTTGTTAATGGGTTCAGCAGTTAGTTTCATTCAACGCCTTTACGTTATTTTGTTTAGAGTAGTTGATGGATATTCAAGTCTTGGTGGAGCGGTTATATGGATTTACAGATGGGTTGAACCATACAATCTACCTTTTGTTTACGTTACGGAATGTATGTTGTATGTTAATATTGGGATTTTTTTCGGCATAGCTTGTATGAGGCATGGTATTTTTTCATAGTTCTAGTGCTGAGGATACGATATGTTCATGATTAAGCTAAACGCTGTATTTCATACAACCTGGTTATATTGGTGACTATATAACTAAGTCGTGATTTGGAAAGCCTCTTTTATAGGATATTAGCCATATATATAGTCTTTACTTGAAACGGAAATAAGTTGAGAAAAATGGTAGAAAATGCCCCTTTTACAACAAATGAATCACAAACAATCTTAGATTCTGATTCAATCTCCGATTCAAGCTTCTATTGAGATTAATTGAGATTCTGATTCGGAGAGAAAATCAGACTCTGATTCAGACTGCTGAACTGGAATCTTAAAGCCTTGTGCATGGGAGGAATGGTGAAGCGTGTGTAAGAAATTGGGTGTACAAATGGAATTGGTTTATTAATAGATAGCGAAGTGTTTGGGCCAGGGATGTGTTAATGTCTTCCTTTTCGGTTTGGGTTTTCAAGCCTCTTTTGCTTACATATGCGATTTGGGGGTCTATGAAAGGAATTAATAGGTGGGGTTTGGAAGTCTTACGGGAAGGGTTTAGAATAAATGGAGAATGTACAGAGACGGTGGAGGGTCCCTACCTAAATTTATAATTGTCGATGATGTCTGGTTTGCCTTGGTGGCGAATCTAGAGAGTTTTGAAAGGATGTTCGGTGAGGGGGTCTTTGGCTAGGTATTCTGTAAAGGAGGAGGGTGGTTTGAAAGTAACTTGCGTAGAAAGAGTAAGACGGTCTATGGTCTGTTGACGTGGTGGTGCCCTGGCGGTATAGAAGTTATTTGCTTTGCGATTCGGGTGGGTCAACTGGAACAAGGTGTATGAGTTTAAATGACTGTAGGATATATTGTTGGGATTAAAAGGGATAACGGATCGATGGCAGAGTGTAGTATGAACGTTGTGAATGGGGTAGGAAGGTCGGCTGGAGCAGGTTACTCATCAAGATATACCTTGGTGGAATTGGTAATGGGACTAAGTCTTGAGTTGATGTGTTAAGTCAGTGATACTTATGGTCCTGGAATACGAAGGATGTTCGTCTAATTTTACAAAGAAAGTACAATTTTGTTGTTCAGACTGAGACAATCGTTGTTAGGGGTGTCTTGGGTTGTGAGAACGAATTGGATATACATGGAGGGTAATGGCACGCTTTTGGAAGTGTGTGTTATTTGTAAAGAAAGTAAATGGAAGAGACAAAATGAACATTTTGAGCATGGTGTTTTTGCTCGATGATGGCAATGATGGATGATAGCTAGGTTGGCATTAAGTGAATATATAGTGGTCGTAAGTGACAAATATCTTGGTAGGTTGGTGGTGTGGTGAGTGGTGAATCAACCGGCTTGGCTGGGAGACCGAAGAAGGAAAAGTGGATTGAGTCAGGTAAAGGATGTATGAAAAAGAGAAATGTGAATGAGTTTGGTCAAGAGGGGAAGAAGTGAAGGTGCATAATAGGAGCTGAATGGTCGGGTTTTTCAAATCTAGGGGGGGGTACTGGGTTGTGGTCACCGTGGGGCACGGGTTTGACCGTACATTGACCCGAGATGTTGGCGCCAGAGTGAGGGGTGGCCGGTCGCGGTTCTCGCGTGCAAGCCTCTAGGGGTGGAATTTTTTTTTTTGACTCGCTGGCGAGTTCTCAATCCAAAATAGTAAAAGGGACGGGTAAAGAATAAAGTTCTGAGTAATTCGACTTCTTGTTCATATTTCCTTCTTCTACTACTTTTTTGCTGCTTCCAAGTGCATCGCTTCGTCACGTATCTTCTGCGCCTTCCCTTTTCCCCCTTCAGTCTTGGCGGAGAAAAGGTAGATGATAATAGTCGCTCTAAACCAAATATCATATATAATATATAGGTATATATGATATATAAGTATATTATATGTAGATTATATATTAATACTATATATATATTATATATATTTTCATTATACCCTCACTGTATATACTACACCTCTTATATAGTATAATTCATATTATTATATACGGTATATGTATATACCTTGTCATATATATATATATATAAATACTGGTATACACTATATATTTAGTTCTTTATGACTATATATATACTAATATATTATATTATAATAATTATTCTTATATACCTCTATAATATATATATATAATTATTATTATTACTATTATTTTTTTATAGTATATAAAATTTATATATATTATTATATATAATATATATATATATATATATATAATATAACTACCTTATTTATTTTATATCATAGTATATATATTATATATATATATATAATATATATATATATTATATATATACATTAGGGTATATTCTATATATATACCATATATATAATACGTATTTTATATATGATAATATATTTACTATTATTTATATAATATATATTAGTATCAGGTTATATATACTATATATAATTATACTTATATATATATTTTTATATATATTAACTATTATATCTTTATATATTATCAGAGATGGTTGCTATGTCCCCGGGTACATTGTACCGGGTATCAGTGTAATCCGGACGTCGATACTTTTTGTATCCAAGTTAATACTGTATCCGGGCTCCCACTTTCGAAAAGTAACTCCCGATGTTATACGGTATGCCGTCAATTCAATTTTGTGTACCGCGGTACCCTTCCCTCCGGCTGCAAATTGAGCATCGGGTTTACTGTTTATCTCGGTACATTTTATGGTGTAATCATTCGGCCATGCTTTTGTTTACTTATTAGGAATGTTTTTTTTTTTTAATTTTTTCATTTTAGTTAATAGATTTTACTTATGAAATCAATTTTGCTTAAATACTTTGTTTTTACACTTTCTAAATACTGAAAAAGTATCCTTCTAAAGAACTAGATATCTTCCTTTAATAGAATTGGAGCGAAATTTCAAATTAGATCTCAAACAGCTGATTTACACTGATTTCCATGAAACTGTATCAAGAATATTTTGTTTGGTCAAATGAATTTCCGTGTATTGACGCAAAGTTTTAAAAATTAATTCAAATAAAAAATTAGCCTGAAGAAAAGTTAGTCTTTAAACTTCATATTTAAAAAGACTAATACTGCAGATGCTGGCTCAATTTGTTAAACAAATTATATGCTTATATAATAAGTTTTTGTCTACTCAAAGAAGTAAAGATATACTTTTTATATTTCCAGCACTCACTGGGTCGGTGGGCGAAATACGGGAGGGAAGCTCACCTTAAACTATGCATCTCATTTCACCTGCGTTCGACTCGTCCATGCAGTTCATTTAGCATCTCAAAGTTTGTCTATATCATCAATGGCTATTATTATGCTGCTATTCCGGCTCAATTTTCTAAATTTTTTAACTTATTTCTTTTTAAATTCAAAAATGACCATTCTTCTATAAACAAAGGTCTTATACTATAGTATATAGTTAAAATCTTTAATGTAATAGAACTCATGTTATATACTATCAGTATAATATATATTTATTACTAATATATATTATTATAGTTTATTCAGTATATTATACCTATGTCACGGGCGCAGTACTCTATTATGATATTAGTACGGCGTATATATAATATCCGCTGTTAGTCACTATACTATATTATTACTTATTGATTAGGGTAGCCTCCGCGAATCTAGGCATGATAACTAGAAAACTATAACAGTCTACCACGAAAATAAATATCTATTGGTGGTATAAGGGCTTTCGTAAATCTATTTGGGAGAAATGACCAAATAAAAAAAATAAAAAAGAAAAATGAACGCTTTTTAAAAAATTAAAAGATTGTTAAAAATTTGTTTGCAATGAATATGTACAGGTTTTTCTTGACAATCTTTCGAGAGATTCATGCCGCTTAACTTACGAACCGTGATTAGCGGATTAGTGCCAAGAAATGTTGATTTGTTTTTTTAAACGGCTCGCATTATACGTTGTGCACCGGGTAAGAGCAAGAACGATATATAGAGATCGGGGTTTCTCGGTTCCTACGGGGGACGGAACTGGAGGGGGGGATTCGTTCTCCATGCCTTCTCTGTCCCTCCGTCGGGCATCGGAACCCGTAAATAATACGTAATAGATAAAAAGAAAATCAGAATAAATTATATATATATCCAAAACGGTATTTGGCAACTTTTGCTCTAGAGACTACTGCAGCTCTTCCCAAGGCTTATCAATCATCTCAAGAGCTTTCAAATTAGTCTTCACTTTTTACCATTGCTAAAATTTTTATAATGAAGTTTTAATAAATATTAGAATAAAGATATTTTCTTTTATTAAAGTTTTCCTCGATGATGAAATGACTTCCTGAAATCAAAAATTTGCTTTGTAGTTCTTATTTCTTCGTAGTAAGATGTTATACGTTTTCCTAGTTTACCACTGGCGTCGAACTCTCTCGGATGCGTCTGGCCATATATATATCATATTATTTTATATATTTATATTATATAGTATATATATATATAATATATATTTATAGTATTTATCTATATAGCTTATATATATATGGTGAGTTGTATATATATCCCTTATTTATATATATATATATATTTTTAATACTATATTTATTATAATATCTATATTTATATCTATATGGGTATCCTGTAGTTTGTTTTTGGATTACTTTCGATATTTTATTGTTTTTAAAATCGATTTTCGGATGATCAGTTGTAACATCGATTATATCTGGGTGTTTTAATAGCCTAGCACACACACACACCCCATTCTAGCTCTTGTTCGTTTTGTTTTTGCTTTCTTGTTTATACCCAAGATACAGAGAATCTAAATTTATTCATAAAAATGACTTGTATATTATATATATTATATTATCTATTTATGTATATATATCATATGAAAAAGCAAAGAACTATAGATTATATCTCAGGACATAGAAATGTATATATAGTTTATATTTATTATTATATTATATATTATAAAAAATTATATTAAACTATTATGATATTTAATATATATATTACATAATTCAATACGAAAACATTGAATTTATTCATTGATTTATTTTTTCATTTATTTCGGAAGCCTCGTTTGTATATACTCTACTGTATATTTAGAATTTGACACTTCTTTGTAAGGTTTTTTTATTTTTGTTTATTAGTCAAACTTTTGAGGTACTTTTCTTTATTTTGTTCATTTTGGCGATGAAAATAATAGTAAAAATGCTAAAGAATTAATTTTTTTTGAGATTGTGTAACATCGATTATTCATTCGTGGTGTAGCAATGGCAAGCATCACATATTTAAGTCTTGATACTTAAGAATTAGTAAACAACGGTTATGTTAGAAAGTGGTCACATCAAGAATCGTGAATATTTATCTTAAGATGGCAGAAAAGTTTATATTTTTTATTGAATCCTATATATTTAGTTAATAAAACTATGAATTTTTATTCTGTTTTGGTCCATTTTAAATTTATATTTTTTGCTTCTGCCTTCAATTCTTAACAATGTTTACTTGCACCTTCACTTGATTGCCTTCTTAAATTTATGGATTCTATTTCTCCTTTCTTTATTACATATTCTGAAACCAGTTTCAAGGCCGGTAGTCTAACCTATTCTACGTAATATCGAATGAATATTTCTAAATTCGCAACAGTTTATATGATTGGATTAATTTTGAATTTGGTTTCAAAGATGTATATTCTATAATTTCTTTATATTTATCATTGCGCTCATGCTCCCTCAAGATAGAGCCACCATATTACTCATGATCTTCAAATTAAACTACAAATACGCTTATATCAGGGAAACAGTGAATACATTTTTATTGGATCATCCTTGTAAATATTTTTGTGTTTATAGTATGACAAATCTACAATCAATTAATAAATAAAAACTTTTAAATAAAACATAAAACATAATTATGTTGCTTTTTTTGGGCTGTTTTGGACGGAGTCTCGAAGCCGTGTCGGGGGAATCAGTATATATATAGGTTTTTTTATTCGTAAAGGTATTTACACAACGGCAATTTACGGGGGCTCGAAGCCCGACGGTAAGGAACTTAGCAGCGGGTGGGCAACGTTGTTCTTTCACATCTACTCCGTAGGGGGGGCGGAGTTGAAAAACCCCTCGCGAACAACCTCCCAAATACTCATTAAGAGCCGGGCGGTTGTTCGTTCGTGAGCCCTTACTCTTCCCCCGGAGGGGGGGAATTTATTATTATTGGCATGTTTTTCCCTTACGGTAAGTTATAAAGAAGTTATTAACCTACGGTTATTTTTAAACAGGTTATCAACCCACGGTAACTTTTTGACAGATTCTTAATTTGAGATAACTTATTGATAAGTTATTAACATACGCTAACCTATTTATTAACAGATATTTCACTTACAAAAACTTATGTACCTACGATTACTTATTGACGAATTGTCAACTTGCGATAACTTATTAACAGCTTATTAATTTACTGTAATTTGTTGCCAGGAGGTTATTTACCTGTCGTAACTTAATAGCAAGTTATCAACCTACGGTAACTTATTGAGAGCTTATTAACTTATGGTAACTTATTGATAAGTTATTAACTTACGATTACTTAATGAGATGTTAATAATCTACGATAACTTATTGACATGTTTTTAACTTAGGTAACTTATAGTTAAGTTATTAACTTGGAGCAACTTATTTCCAGATTTTTAACTTATAGTTAAGTTATTACTTGGAGCAACTTATTTCCAGGTTATTAACAATGACTGAACAATTTTTTTTTATTCTTCAGTGTGACACACATTCGGATGCAAATTACTGGAACGAATTATACATAGATTTTAATTGGGACATGGAGTTCGACACTGCCAAGAGTACCTTTGAAGGAAAGTTCGGTGAAAAAAGGGTTATCCTTGAGGCTTTTGGTTCATACAAAATTGAAAAAGACATTCATAATATCCTGATGGTTAGTGAAGTTAAATTACCTTCGGCAGGAAAAGACGAGCAGTTAAAAGTCTCGTTTGACGGTCACATATATTCGTCATCTAATCCTCCTGCTCTTAAGGTATGATTTTAAAAATAATTTATATTCTTCTCATAAAAGTCATTAGTAATTATCAAACCCTATAAACTTACTTGTCTTGGATTTATTTTAATTACAACTTCTTATTGCTTATCATCTTCCAGAGCTATTAGAATTAATAAAAAATTAAACTTTTTTGATATAAAAAGATAAATAATCTTTTATTTAACTTGAAGTGTAATAAATAATTAATAATAATAATAATAAAGTATATAATAATAATAATATAATAATAATAATAATAATAATAATAATAATAATAATAATAATAATAATAATAATAATAATAATAATAATAATAATAATAATAATAATAATAATAATAATAATAATAATAATAATAATAATAATAATAATAATAATAATAATAATAATAATAATAAACAGAAGAAAACTGGGGATCAAAGGGTATCGTCACTCTGACGCCGTTAAGCCCCTCCCCTTTGTTTTGTATGTTGTTTGGTTTGGGTTTTTGTTGTTGTTGATATTGCGCGGTACGGAGCACAATACATCACGACACACACACACCAACACACACACACACAACCACACAACACATCAAAAATACACCACACACATACACACAATAACACCAACAACCACACCAACAACACCACACACACCACACCCACGGCGACAGACGCTCTTTACGAGATAGTTGTTGAAAGTTTTGTTGTTGTTGTTTGAGAGATATATATATATATATATATATAGTATAGTTATATATAATAGTATATAATATATTATATATATAATATTATATATATATATAATATATATATATATATATATATATATTATATATAACTAGTTCATATATTAGATATATTTAATATATTTTATATTTGAAAATGTTCTCATCAATAAATGTATTTTTATTTAATTAAATTAGTTTGTAGCTTTTAAATGAGGTTTATATACGGCAAACATTTCAAATTCCCTGATGAGAATTCGAACCATCGTCCTTTACCACTGAAAGGCCAGCCTTTTTTACAACCGCTGTACCACAACTAGGTAAGTACAACGCCCAATAACAAACACAGCAATAGCGCATGGCTGGCTGGGAAGGGGGCTGGTGTGGGGATTATTTTGCCTACATCTGCTTTATTGGATCTTTACTGCCTTTGGGGTCTATTAAATACATGTTTTCTAAATAAAAAAATTTAAAACCTTTTTATGTAAAAAATTAAATGTTTTTATAAATAAAATATATAAATAATTTTTTACAGAATTTTTTCTATATATAATTTTTATATTTATTTTTATATATATTATATATATATATATATATATATATAGACATAATATATATTATAATACTATATATATATTATATATAATACATATATATATATATAATAAAAGGCCTTTATGACTCAAAGACCTCCGTACAGTTTTTGAAGTTTTTTGTTGTATCATTTTGTGTACAATTTCCTTTCATATGATCATAACCAGTGAATATTCAGTGGTGATTGACATGATTCAAAAGTTTTCCAGAAAAATTTTTAAAATAATTATTTTTAAAAAATCACACATTTTTTGATAAAATAAAATTTTTAAAATCTGAAAATATCTGCGAAAAGTTACGGACACGTACAGAAAAACCATTGCATATTTTTGAATGCAGCGTATAAAGCCTTATTATCAAAAATGTAAAAAAAAAATAAAAAAAAAAAAAAATATAGGCCCTATATTTTTTTTTTATAAATGAAATATCTCAAAACGTACGACACTTATAGAAAAACCAACCCAATTAAGTATTTGGAATCAGCGTGTAAAGTCTAGTGTATTACAAAAATGTAAAACCAAAAAAATTAAATAAAAAAAAAAATAAACCACAAATAAAAAAAAAAACAAAATTTAGGGGGCCCGAGCCGACGCGGGCAGACAGAACAGGGGGAATCGTTTTCATACCCACGTAGGGGAGGGGCGGAGGAACCTCCCGCGACAACCTCAAATAAGCCCAAAGAGCGGGGGTGTTCCGGAGACCCACTCACCGAGGGGGGGAAATAGTCTCTCTACTCTGGCCTCGGAATGGCGGAGAGACGCCCGACTGCTCTGCCATCACTTTGCGGTTTATCGCTTGGGTATGATCTTTTAGTATAAAAAAAAAAAAATAAAAAGCTGATTTTTTTTTAAACCGTAACTGGTACCTATATATTTTTTGAATCATGTTTTTCACCCCCTAAATTGACATATTAAATAAATAATCTAGAAATATATTAAAAAAAAAAAAAAAATCAAACTTGACGGAGTCTTAAAAAATAACAGGTCTATATATATATATAAATAAAAATATATATACTATATATTATATATATAAATATTTAATATATATATATAATATAAATATTATATATATATATTAATATAATATATATATATAGATAGTATATATATTATATATATAATAGTATATAGAATAATATATATAGTAAATATATAATATATATACTATATAATAAATATTTGATATATAATATATATTATATATATATATATACATTATAAGAATTAAAGAAGAAAGAAGAGAAAAGGAATAGACGGTATATATATATATATATACTAATATATATATATATATATATAAATATATACAGTATGCGCGCATCATCAAAAAATAACAACAAAACTTACAATATGCTGACGTCATTCCGTGTGTGTGTGACCACACGCGCAACAACAACAACAACAACAACAGCAAAAACAAAGGGCTTAGTGACGTTAGAGCGGCGGTATCCTTTGATCTCGGTTTCCTTCTGCTACTACTAATAATAATAACCCTAAGGCAATCATTTAATATGGATGAACCCAAGAAATTTTTTTTAAGAATTGAACAGTGTAATTTAAAAGTCTTGAAACCAATACACAAGAAAACATTAAAGAAAAGAAAAGCCTGATGTATAAATATAAAGCACATTTTTTAAACTTTCTGGTGTGTGGATTATAAGATTAATGTATTATCCAGTTTAATTATCTTATTTCTCTTTCGAACCCATTTAAAAAGCTTTTATTATATGAACTTTTGAAAAGTTTTCTTTTTAGGTAAAATAAACAAATACATGCTTCAAATTTTAAATCTTACAAAATGTTTATTATTAATTAAAAGGTTTTATTATTCTTTTTTTATATAGTGTATTTAATTAATGTAGATCTTTTTACTGTAAATAATCTTAACTACTGATCATATTCCAGAGTTCAATCAAAAGTTTATCAATAAAGATATTCATATTTTGACTTTTTAACTTTTTAACTTTTAAACTTTTAAACTTTTTAACTCTTTACTTTTAACTTTTTTAACTTTTAACTTTTAACTTTTTAATTAACTTTTAACGTTTTAACCTTTAACTTTTTAACATTTAACTTTTTAACTTTTATGACTTTTTAACTTTAGTTTTTAACTTTTTAACTTTTTATTTAGATTTCCCAGATTACTTACGTGCAGAAAAATCATATTCAGATTTTTAAAACATCTGGCAACCTTGACATCAACATTCCAGATACAGAAGGATCTTTAACCGTCATTCACTCTGGCGAGAGGTTTACGAATCAGGAATATGCAATGAAGGTATGGTTTCTACAAGTTTTCTATGGATTCTTAAAAAAATATGTGGTTTCTACCAGTTTTTCTATGCCTTCTACGAGTTTTCTATGGTTTCTACGAGTTTTCTATGATTTCCAAAAAAAAAAAAAATTTGTGGTTTTTACGAGTTTTTCTATAATTTCAACTAGTTTTCTATGGTTTCTACAAGCTTTCTATGGTTTCTAAGAGTTTTCTATGGTTTCTATGATTTCTCATAAATTTCTCCGAATATATATAAAACTTCTAATTCACATTAAGCTTCAAGATTCTAATAAAATACCTAAAATTTCACACCTGATAACTTGATCTATGCCTAACAGATCATAAAGCCTGTGATGAAATACCTTGGAAGTTATAAATATCACAATATTAAATGCATATTATTCAAAATTGTATAAATTAAACTGAACTTTTACACCTAACCTAACCAAACCCAGGACTAACAGGATTTAAGATTCTAATGAAATATATTCTAGCCATAAACTTGTGCATTTTAATTCTAAATTGTATAAATAAATATACATTATTAATATACATTATTCATTGTAAATATACGTTAAGCGATGTAAAAATTTTATTACTCAGATTCGGCAAAAACACATAATCTTGTGGATATGTATATAATGTTATTTATTATCTAGCTGTTTTTTCACTGCTCACACTCACTATGAATTATTGTGTATGATATGCGTAAATCATTAAAACTATTTTAATAAAATTAATCAACCTATTTCTGATAGTAATGAGTTTGATATATCTAATTTATAGCTCAAGCATATTAATCAATATCACGTTTCAAACTAAAAACTGACTAATTAAAATATTTAAAATTAATATCTATTATTTAATGTCGATTAACTGTCTCTTTTAGTCGTGCATAATGAGTCGATCTCACCATGCTCACACATAAATATAGTACTGTCGAATGTGACACGATAGGTGCGCGTGTCATTTCATTGCAGAGCCTCTACTGTTGTACTCTCAACTAGTCTAACTCTACTTTTCACTCTGGTATAGAAGACAACTACAGCTTCAAGCGGACTGCTCTGTAATAATTTTTTATTATTTCAATGGAATGGGAAAAGGTATATTAAATATCTACAGCGCACTCTATTTAAATTAATTTATTCTACTATTTCGCGGGACGGGTTCAACGCAATCGTTATTATCCGTCAATGCTAAGTCTGTGGAGTTAAACTCTCACTCTGATGAGTTAGAGCTATCTCCATCACCTATGTCAAAGCAATGGATGTCTCTATTAGCAATACTTTATCATATACTAATTTCTCACACTTAGCACTACTTCCCTTGCTTCAGAGCCTGCCTGTTAGAGAATACGTAGCCATTCTGACTGACTTACATTCTGCTGATGCTTGGGTCACTTGTGAGTGAGTTAATGGTAATTCGATAGACAGTTATAGTAATGAAGTGACCTGGTGTTGTGGCTTATACCTATGTGTATCTGCCCTAGATAATTTTATGCTCGATAGATGAAAATCTTCTTATGAATAATCTGTTACGCGTTATGTCACCAATGTGATCATCATACTTGTTAGTTTCAAGTTAGGTTAGATTGAATATGATATTTTATTAGATAGATAGATTAAAGTATAAGCTTGTTAATAGACTGTTCTCGAAAAAACTAATTGTTACATTTGTTGATATGTTAGTCATTTATCACCATTTAGAAGTGTATTAGATTAAATTTTATGTATGATGTTATGTGAGTATTAAGTATCTGTAT
>JABUQX010058190.1:0-7500 GCA_015478945.1 Trachelipus rathkii | reverse complement strand
TCTTATTTACCTGTTTCTATACATATTATAAATAAATAATCATGAGTTAACATAAAATTTTATTGTTGTATAATGCACAGACTGCAATGTCACATTTTATCACAGACATCACAACGTTATAATATATAAGCTCCAATTTAGTAAGTTGATAATAACAATCTTGTGAATTCTCTTAAATTTTACTGGTAAAATCCTTCTAAACCACTCCATCTCTTCGCAGTTAGAGAACACTGTTAAAAAAAATTGACCATTCTTAGAATTATCTTACCATATTTATACTATAATATTATAAAAAAACAATCAACCGTTCCCCAATTACTAGAATTACTTACATTGCTATATTCAAATCTTCATCAATTAAATTGAATTAGCCTAATAGCCTCTTATATAATACTTAGTACATATTATAAAAATAATATCGTCATATTAATCTATTATTATTTATTTATTTAAATGTATGTAATATTTGATTCAGTAATTAATTTAGATAATAGGTAAAATGATAGTAAATTCTAAAACTGAATCTAACTGCATACATGATTCATTCTAATTGATTATATATATATTCTTGAAAAAATAATAATTTGATTTAGTTGATGCTAAATCTCTTTTTGTTCTCTCCCAGTCTAACAGGTCGATTCGATTATATTTACAATGAACTATTATTTATTAAACATAGGTTTTAACAATTTAGATTAAATAATTAAATATATATTATATATATGTTATATATAACTAAAACAAAAAATCAAATAAATATATATTAATTAAAATTTTAAACTATAATAGTATAATAAAGTAAACGTATATATTATGGTACTTATTTTGTGATAGTATTATTAAAGATGTTTCATATAATATAATTATGGGCATTCATTATATTGTTTATGTTAGGAGATGGCAGAAATCCAGACAATAATTCACATTAAAGAACAATCACGATTTCTACCGAGTGCGCTTATTTCTATAAAAATAATTATTTTCTTGTTATGATGGAGAAGCTTTCTATTTATGACTATTAATTATTATCTGAAATATCTCATTTTGGTTGTCTTATCTTAATAAATATTGTATAAATATTTATACAATATATGTTTTTAGATATACTAGTTATATAATTTTTCATTGACTCTCATGTTGAGGGTGTTCGTTGTGTATCAGATAAAGTACTAGTACTATTAGTTATAATCCACTTACATAATATGGATATATATTCGGTTAACTAAAACATTACTGCTTCTCTCCCCATCCGAAAGAATAATTTCTTATTGTGTCCAAAGACATAATTAATTTCAGGAGTTCATTAAAAAATTCATATCTATAAAAAAAACAAATTATTTATATTTAAAGATGATTATAATTCATGTGAATTATATATTAAATAATATATTTCAATTTCTATATTAACAGTTGCACTCTGAATAATAGTATGGTAGAGTTTATATTTAATAAACTCAAATATTTATAATATTTGTTATGTATATTACTCAACGTACAACTGATTGAGGAGATGTCGACTACTGATGAATTGAATCATGGTGGTACACTTACATTGTTGGTGAGGGAAGTTTATTCTCTATGTATCTCTTACTCACAGTAGCTTTAAGATCAGAGTGTCGTGTAGCGAAACACATCTCTCGTCAGACACCCAAATATATCTAAGAAGCACTATGTGGCGTATCAGGTATTACACCTCTAGTTACTTTTTTAGAGAGGTGTTGTGTATATTTGTCATAATCCTTATTCCGTTACACATCAGTCACAATGGGCCAGAGAGAGATCGAAGACGACTCCGCCATCGGGCGTCTACCCTTGGAGTCGCATTAATTAAACGCGGGAGCTTCTGGATTAAGACGAGATCTATCTAGATCGAAAAAAACACAGAGGGAATTGTTATATTGTTGACAACTAATCTCAGAAAGCGAGTATTCTCCTAATGGACTCAGACTCAGCCCGATAGCGCCCAGAGCACTCTGTTTGAGGTCTTCCGTGGTGATAATATCCTAAAAGGCAGGACTAGGTGTTCCCTCTTGGTTGCGTAGGTGTTCTCGTTAAATCTCCTGTTTCTTGGTTGTTATATGGTGTTGTTGGTTGGTGTCGCCGCGTGAACGTTCTGCCACTCTCTGCCCTCTCACTACTACTTGATTGGAGTATATAGAAAGATCGTATCCTATATAATATATTACCCTTTACATATTAGTTACCTAATCTCGGCTCGAGACCCCCTAATGGTGACCGATAATATTAAATAGAATAAATATAGTATATATTTGTATGAGTTTTTTAGGTGGCGTTATTAGTAGTAAGATGTGGGAGTGATAGTAGTATATTATATATATTATATATTATTATATATATTATATATATATTATATATATATTAATTATTATTAATATATTATATTAATATAATATTAATTTAGGGATAATAATAGTATATTATATATTATTATATATATATTATTATATAATTGAATTAAATAATTAGTATCATTCTATTTATGAACATATATATTTTAATAATTATTATATATATTGTATATATTTGTCTGTATATTTATTTCATTTTAGTATATATATTTAAATTAAATATTAATATATTAATATATTAAATATTAATATTATATATATTAATATATATATAATATATTATATTATATATATTATATTATATATTATTATTAATATATAATATATAATATTATATATTATATGATTATTATATTAACATATTATAGCTATTATATATAATATATTATATATATATTTTATATATATATATAATATATATATATATATAGTTTAAGTATATATATTATTTAATATTATACCTATATTTATATTATATATATATATATATATATAATATATATTAATATATGATTAATTATAATTTTATATATATAATATAATTATATATATTAATAATAATATTAATATATTATATATTATTTTATTATATAATTATATATATATTATATTATATCTAATATATATATTATAATTTTATTGTGTTTAATAGTCTGACTTACTCTAATCTATGCTCTGCTAGTACTATCGTATTTCTCTGTAGCCATGAAATAATAATATTTTATTCTATACGATAATATCTACTTACGTTAAATTTGTATAGATACTTTTTTTTCTTAACCTGCATTCATCTTTTATATTCTGAATCTTTTTATACTACCTATTGCAAATAATAAAAGTGAATCTGAACAAACTGTATTACTTATATTACTTCAAGTGATTCATAAAAATAGAAATTCTAAAAGAATTTATGAAACCATATACACGTTATAAAATTATATCTATAACTGAAATAGTATAATATAGTGATACATTTAATAATATGTCTATAGATATGATTTAACTTAACATAACTCAAACGAGAATGATTTTATATATAGTAAATAATAGTCATTACTAAATATTTATATATATACATTTTATATATAATGGACCAAACTATCGATACTTAGATAATAATATATATAAGATTAAAAAAATATTCCGAGAGTATATATCTTACTATTTATATTTATTATGTTTATCTGATAATTATTATTATTATTATATTATTCTTTTATTATTGATATTATTATTCAATTTATATTTAATATATATTATTATTATTATATTATTATTATTATTAATTATTATATTATTATTTATTATTATTTATTTAACCATTATTATTTTCATTTCTTAAACTTAATATTATTATAATATTTTATAATTAATTATAATTAATATATTTATTATTATATTTATTTTATATTTATATTATATATTGTGTAGTTTAATTAATACTTACAAGTTAATTTGATATTTCTTATTTATTAGATTTTACTTGAGATAAATATGTATAATAATGATTTTCAACTAAATCACACTCATATTCATTTTGTGTAAAATGGCTTTGCAACCATATTATTAAAACATTTATTAGCCTGATAGAATGCATTGCTTTTATAAGTAATATTTTTATATAAAAAAAATATATATCTCATTCAAATGCAAAAATTATGTGATTTCATTTTTTCCTGGAACTATTATACTAACTATAACTACTATATACTATCTAACTTAATCATACTTTATTTGAATATATTATGTTAATTGTAATTATAGATTCGACCGTCGCTTCAGTATATGGGATACGTCAATAAGTGTGAGAATACTCCTCAGTAACATGTTTTTTTTAGAATTGGAATGAGTAAAAACTTTCGATACCGAACAATAAGATAATATAATAAGTATCACCACTTCTTATCGGTACTTGATTTCTCAAAAAACAAAAATTTGGAATCTAAAAATAGTTAGAGCAATGTTTAGAATCTAGAAAGAGGTAAATAAAAATAGAATTTGCAAACTGTAATATTGCTTATAATATGCAAGTAATTATGTACAACACTACAATAATATATGGATAAAAAAATTGAAACTCACGATTTGACTTTGCACACTAGAGAGGTGTAACTCATATATCGATAATAAATATGAGAAAGTGAGTTTAATCACTGAATCGAGTGCAGACTCTCAGGTGGATTTTTGCCAAAGTGTGGGTAACTATAATAAATGTCTCTCAATGTTAATGTAATAATTCTAATTTCTTTTTTGAGTTTTACTCTTATTTTTAAAGTATTAAGGTTAAAATATTTAAAATATGGAAAGAGCTAAAAATTAATATATTCAATATATTTACATAGTGGTTAGCTGTATAGTGGAACGTGTCGTTTTCCAACCATTTACATAAGTTCGCATCAAGTACATAATGGTGAGAGCCATGTACTCTGCACTTCACACAAACTATGGCAAACAACTCTACCTATATTAAAGGACTAAAAAAACCTATATTATATTATATATTAATTATATAATATGATATATATTATATATATATTAATATTATATATATATTTATATATATATAAATATATATATATTATATTAATATATATATATATTATAATATAGATTATATATTAATTATATTTATATAATGATTCGACACTTACTGGAGAGGTAGGTTGGACTTAAGCAAACACTAGTAAATGAAGATAGAAGTATAATCTAACGATAAAGTGATAATTAGGAACAAGCGAAGATAGAAAGATCGTAAGGGTGACTGGGCAAGTTATTTTATATGTCTCACTAACTAATAGATGTTATATGTACATATTGACAAAGCTACTGAGTTTTGGTGATGGTAATAATACATTATCAGAGAGATATTTATTATAGTATAAAGAATATTTGAGAAACTTTTGTGAATGTTTTTGGAAACTAATTATGTTTAATAAAGTAAATTTATATTTCATTAAATGTAAATTATATTATTACAATATATTTATAGAATATTAATAATAACTTTATATCTTCGGTGAAGCTATAATATATTAAATTGTGAAATTTATATTTGAATACATATCATACTGAGATATTATGAGTTTTAAATTATTTGATTACTCATAATAGGAATGCTGATATTTTAAATGTTATTGTAACTGTTATTAGTTTGGTTTAGACGCCTCCGAATCTTCATTTTTCGTACTCATAACTTAAATATTTATGGGAAGCGCTCGATATATGGTGGTGAGCTAAGTAAGTTTAATTTGAAAAATATTAACTGAAAATTTTAAGCTTAATTAAAATATAAATTTATTTTAATTATTATATGATTATATTATTATATTTATTTAGTGACTCAAAAACATAGTTAGGTTTAATGATTAAATTATAAGTGATAGTTGTTATATAAGTATTAGTGTCTCACTTATAAATAATTAAATAATATTAAATTAAATAATGTATTAATAATAATGAATATAATAATAATAATATTAATAATATAAATAGATTAATAATTAATTAATACTTAATAATATTATTAAATAATAATAATTATAATATACAATAAATGGCTAAAGTCTGAATTAAATATAATTTATAATAATAATAAATAATATAATTAACTTAAAATATTAATATTTAAATAAATTAATTAATAATTAGATATTACTATTAACTCTATCATACATATATTAAAATTCAAAATACAATTGAACTAAATCTAAGACCACTAAAGAGGGTGATTATAAGTTATTATCAAACCTCCCTATTTAATGGGGATAATTCAAATAACATTTTAATATTTACAGAGCTTGAACAATATTTTTAATTTAAAACATGATTATTAAATTATTAATATATTATAAATATAATTTAAATATAATATATAATAATTAATTAATATAATAATAATAATAATATTAATATTAATTATATATTATAATATGATTATAATATATATTATTAAATAAATCACAATTAATTATATGAGTTTTACTTTTAACTTCCTCAAATATTTGGACATTTTAACATTCTTTCTATCTGGCGATTGTAAAATTAATATATTTTCTTATTATTATAATATACTAGAAATATATAATAAGAATTTTTGCATAATAAATAGAATAATTAGTAAGTTAAGTCATATATTTTATATTAAATATATTTATAGTTTTACTGTGAGTGAATCCTCAGGTTTCTATATAGTACAGATTTAAATACGTCGTGTATATTAATCTATCAGGTTTTTCAGTATTACTTTTAATATTTAGAATGAATTATATATATATAAATTCGTTATATTATAAAAAAATTATAAAATATGAGTGAAAATAAATCAGTTTACCTTTAATATTTATGTATTTCTTTAATTATATATTTTCATTTTGAATAGTGACATATTACGTAAGTAATTGAAATATACATTATTAATAGTCTGGTTTATTACTAAGATGTATTTATTATCATATGATGTATAGTATAAGCTTACTCAGCTAATTTTTTCAGTTTATTTAGAATATTATTACGCTTATGATTTGATAGAGTGAGAGTTTAAAAAATTTTTGAATGATTTACTGTCATATGTTTAATTCCATTGATATATATATAGTTATGTACTTTCAAATCTTTGGACTCATTAGGTTAATTTAGTTTCAGTTAATTTAATTTTAACTTATAGGTTTATTTAAGGTATAGTTGGTGTTGGTATGCCCTATCTGTTAATCTATTAGTCGTGTTAACCAATATTTATTAACGTCGACGTAACAGTCTAGATCGGGGATACATTATGGTGACACGACATTGGGATTAAACTGATAAAGGGATATTCACCTAGTTAGAGAAGCAGGAAATATAAGTGAGTATGCACTCAATCGTCACGTGGTATGTTGTATCAAGAGTCTAATCATTAACACTGATATATTTTATAGTGTACGAGTCAATAAAATCAAGACCCAATCCACCGTGTCTTCAACTATATGAAAGATATTAGAATGGTGAAATTATAGGTGTTTAAATAATGCCGCTAGACATGTTTTCCTCTTTCTATCAAAGTTCTTTTGCATATGGTAATAGTATTTTAAAAATAAATTTTATATGCTTTACAGTAAGTTATTATTCGTATATTATCACTGTTTTTTTATAGAAG
>JABUQX010058189.1:15000-17888 GCA_015478945.1 Trachelipus rathkii | reverse complement strand
AAATGAGTGTCACAGACATTGACTGGGATTCAGTAAAGAAATTTTCTACTGAACCCTCAAGTCAACTTTTGGTAGTTGTCAATCTTGTTAAACGTCGAGGCATTAAAAGGGGCTCTACCACTAAATCTATTAATAAATTAATTCCTCAAATTAAAGATTTATCATTAGAAGATAAGACTAATGAAATCCTTACATTAAAGAAATTTAGAGATGAATTGGAAACTTTAAATGATAATATTAGTATAAGTTTTGTAGAGTGTCCTGAATATAATGATGAAAGATTAGAAGCTCTTGAGGATAAAAATGCTTACTACTTTACTTATATTAATAAAGTAATTCAGCAGTTGGGTCCAGGTGTCCAAAATAATAGCTCAGTTCAAATCCCCTTAATGCAGTATTCAAGTGTAAAGGTTCCAGAACTGAAAATTACTCCCTTTGATGGAAATCCATCACAATTTAAAAATTTTGAAATTTCTTTTAGAAATATTTATGATAAACCTAATTTTAGCAATATTCAAAAATTTGCGTATCTTAAACAATCCTTAAAAGGTAATCCTTTAATTCAAATTAATTGCATACAGGAGTCCGAGACCTCATATGATGAGGCTTGGGAACAACTCGAGGAATGTTATGCTTCACCTGGGCAGATTAAATTTTCTTTGATTAAAAATCTTTTAAGTACTCCCAAAGCTAATAAGTGTTATAAATCTTTACATGAATTTCAGGCATATATGAATGCCAATATAAATTTACTTAAAAATAATGAAATTAATATCGAAGATATACAATTATATATTTACTTTAACTCCTTATCAAAAGAGTTACAAGATTATTTAAGAACTTGTGGGTATAAACTGCACCAGCCTTTTGAAGAGTTTAAAAAGGCAGTTGCAGAAGCAACAAGGACTCTGGGTGACCAAGAAAGTAATAAAGCTGTTAATTCTTGTAGTATTAGTTCTGTTTAAAGTGCATTCAATTCAGATGATCATTCTAAAAAACAAAATATATCTAAGTCTAATGATTCCCCTGATCAAAATTCTCAATATTTCTATGAAGAACGTAAACCTAAAAGTTCAGTTGTAGCAACTATAGCTGATCTAGAATGTAAGTTATGCAACCAAAAAGGGCATAGTATTTCAAGGTGTAGTACTTATCCTAGTAATAAGGCTAAATTTGAGAGAAATAAACAACTAGGTCATTGTAAAAAGTGTACTTCTAAATTCCATACAGAAGAAAAATGTAAAGTTACCTTAGATCCTTGTAAATTTTGTAAAAAGAGATCTCATCTTTTCTTTTTGTGTTTAAATTCTGAAAAAGTAGATTCTAATCCCCAAAAGAATGAAAAAAGTAAAACTAAAGAACAAGTAGTAAAAGGTAATACAAAAAATGAAAGTAAAACTAGTCTAGGGTGCCATTTAAGTGAAGTAGGTGGAAAATCAATTCTTCCCTCTCTAATGTTGCCCATAATGAATAATTTAGGAGAGTTTGTTAAATTTAGGTGCATGGTTGATAGTTGCTCTCAAGATAACTTTATAACCACTGGTGCTCTGAAAGCATTAGGTATATCCACAAAAGTAATTAATGAAGCTATAACTATTAGTAGTTTTATTTCTCAAACTAATAAATCATGTTTTGAGCTTGCTAAATTTTATATTGAAAATTCCCCAAATCAAATAAATGCAATGGTTGTTGATACAATTCCTTTAAGTTTTGAAATTGATGGCCTTTTGAATTTAAAAACATCTTTGCAATGGCAAGGATATAATTTAGCTGATGACTACTCTTCTAATACTGTTAATAATTTTCAAATAATAATAGGTGCATCAAGTATTAAAGACTTAGACTTAGAAATAATTAAAATTGGTAATGCAATGGCATACAACTCCAAATTTGGAGTGATATTACAGGGATGTGCATCTAACTACCTAAAAACTAATAATATAAGTACTAATATTAATTTAATTACTGAGTCAATGGTTGTAGACGAAAAGGTTAACGAGATGCACATGTCTGAGAATATTGCTCAATTTAGTAATCTAGAAAATGTGGGTGTTTACAATGATCAAAAATACTCTACTAAAGAACAAATGATTATTGCTAATTTTTTAGAGACTGTAAAAATAAAAGAGGAGGAGGTATCAGTGGAAATTCTTTGGAAGTCGGGTTATGATAAAAGTAATTTAACCCCAAATTTTGAGTATTCTTATGGTAGGTTCCTAACTTTTGAGGGTAGTAATCATCGATTCTATGAATTTTAGGTTTTAACACTTTCTAGTGTAGAATTTAATGCTCTTTCGAATGGTCTGGTTATTTTCAACATGCAAAAAATATTTTATTCACAATATACAGGGGGATATGGGGGGTATTCAATTTTGATATGTCATAAATGAAAAATCACTATAACCTTTTTATTATTCATGCGATCAGCACGAAACTTTCGGAGTAAGTAAAGTTGGGGAAGATACATAATTTTTGTTTAAATAAATTTTTTGTATGGAGAACGGATTTGCCTCTGTGCATGGGAAAATTTCTAAATTTTCAAAAGTTTCCCCATATGCAGCGGCAAACCCCTTGAGTTTACAAAACATTTATCTAAACAAAAAATGTAAATCTTGCCTAGTAGTATATGATCTGAAAGTTTCGTATTGATTGAACAAAAAATAAAAAAATTATCATAAATATTTTTAGTAGCAAAAAAAAATTTTTTTTTAAATAAATAGAACAGGTGGCGTGTAACTTTTTTAATATTTACTCGATTGCAATGAAATTTTCACAGCTTGTTTACCTCTACAAGATATACATATTCTATTTAGATTAATATTTGGTATGCCCAACAGTTTTGCCGCTGATCACGAGAAAACTTTTGAAAACTTTGAAATGTTTCCCAT
>JABUQX010058189.1:0-7500 GCA_015478945.1 Trachelipus rathkii | reverse complement strand
GTTATTATATATACTATATATTTATATACTACTATACTTAACTATAAATCATTATGATGTGTGTTTTAATCATATGCACTGGAAAAATAAGAAATACAAAATTATTTAAATGTTTTCAAAGTTTATACTGGTATCTTTGTTTGCCACTATAGAACCAGTAGCAGTTTTTATAATTATCACTTAATATTTTATCAATGTCCTTAACAAATAACACACACGATCAATAAGGATACAATATCTGATTAATAAATGAGGAATAGCCGAACAATACTAGCTGTCACATTAGCTACGTAGCAGTCTATATAGCTTATTTTATATTTATGACATAAAGTTCAGATTTAAGTATGTATATTACGATGTTAAATTATAACTTATATATTAAAATTATTTATATATACCTATATATACTATATATACCGTATCGGGATAATCATAATTAATAGCTTCATACTCCTAACCAACATCTTGTTTTATTGGAATGAATTACTATAAACTTTATTATGAGTATATTATACCCCTATATATATAATAACGATAATAGTATTAGTGGATATATAATAACAATATTTCATTAATCTACTAATATTACGATCCATGATATAGAGTATTATTATTTAGATAGAATATAAAGTTACAGAGATTATTACTATAGAAATGTATCTATATAGAGTTAATAATAACCTACCTTATAAATTACATAAGGCTTCAATTCTATTACATAAGGCTTCAACTTCTATTAGCAAAAGGATACACCTTCTATTACATAATAATCTTGAAAATAATCAACAATATATAATATAAATTAATACTAATAATGATAGAACTAAATGAATCTAATAATAAATGAAATGAAATAATTAATATATAAATTAATACAATAATAATTCCAAAATAATAAATTGTAAAATTATGAATAATATACTATAAATAATATATATTAATAAATTTCGCGAATGAAATTACAGAAAATCCCCAGTGATAAATCTTCGGAATCATAAAAATCCATAATCTAACAGTGAATATAGTGCACTGTGAATAGTGAACTAATTATTGTCTACAAATTGGAAACATATCATTTCACTTTTTTCATGCCTGGCTCTGCTCTTAAAAATTACAATTGAAAAGATTTTCATTCGCATTTCTTCCATACAAGTAATAAATATAATTTCCTAGTTGCCTATGCTAGAATAAATAATAAATCACATTTTATAATGGAGTATCGACAACTTGAAAAGTTCATCAAGTAAAATAAAACTACAACAATTGTAGGATCAATAGTATGAGAATTATAAATGATAATATAATTTCAAATTATAATATAATAATACCATAATAATACAAATGTATTCCAAACAATAATAATAATATAAGATATTCATAATAAATATTAAATATAATAAATAAGTGAATAATATAATTTTTGAAATAATCATAGATAGTAATATATTATATAAATAAAATAACAGAAAATATACATATATTATGATAATAATAGAATATATAATAAATATGTATTAGTATTCTATTGGAATTAACGACAAAAACGACCGGCTATGAAATAATATAATCTATCTCTTAGCTATTCCTACTGGGAAAATAAAACAATAGTGTATTAAGTTATAAAAATTACAATAATTAGAAATAATATCAATAATATATTAAAACTTGGCTCATACACACGGATGCATCTTGTACATTCAAAGTTTCCTCTGGACAGCGACACATATTAGTCTACATTCATCAGCTAAAGCTAATTCAAAAAGTATAATTAAATAAACATAATTAGAGTCATAGAGACACTTTCAACGAAGTACTTACAACATAGTGCTCTGGAATGAATATGAAGAAGAAAGAAATGAACGGACCACTATCATAGATAATCCACTCTAATATTTGACATTATGGTAATGATACAGAAACAGACCAGAGAGTCGATCAATTTTTTGCAGATCAAAATCAATTGATGCATAAGAATAGATTTGAATGAAAGAGTCGTGCTGTGAAGGTTGAAGAAAGGATTTCTTGAATGAAAATAAATGAATAATTTTGAAATAGGACTTAAATAAAGTCGATATTATCTAATTAGTGAGTCTCTCTGATATGATGGTATAAAAGAAGAAGAAGAAGAAATGAACATCATCTGATGCGAAACATGATGTAGGGGGAAAGTGGTTTTCAAAGTTTTGTTGGAAAGAGGAACGAGTGTGGAGGAAAAATAGTAGTTTGGTTAATATTTCAACAATTGTGGTGATGTAAAAAATTCGGTCTTAGTGAAATTGAGACTCTGAAAATACGATATTAGTATCTTGGAAAGATGCATTTAATTAATAATTTATATAAAAGTAAGCATTTGGTTTGCTATAAGTATTAGTAAGATAGGCGATCTACATTCATGTGAGAGCAAGCAACAGTAAGTTTAATTAAGTTAAACGGTAAGCTTAAATAAGAAGAAAGTAACACAATAATTGTTGTATTATATACTTATAGAGATTTTAAAAAAAATTAAATTTAAAACAATGATATTATAATATAATTTAAGATAACAAATATATTATTATTAGGATTAATATAATTTGGAAAAGAATTTGAAAATAATATATTGAATATTTGAGTTGCAATTTTAATGGTAAACTGAAGAAGTATAAGATACGAGGCTAGTAAAGATAACTGTTTGAGTAATTATGTCATAAGTATGTAGGAGATATAGATTGAATATATATATTAAGGATAAGTAGAAGTATGTAAGTTACCTAGGAGCCAAAATATTATCTTAAAAAGTAATATTTAATATAAATATAATCATATTATTTGAAAAAATGAGAAATTTAAAACAAGTATATATAAAACCTAAAATATAGATAAGGAGATTTATCCACAATTCTTAAATAAATAAATACTAAATATTACTATGGATTTGAGAGAGTAAATAAATGATCATAGGTATGAGGTATGACAAGCCTCTACATTGTTGGAAAAAGGACTAAATTAGATCGTAAATATAGAATTAATATAAAATATAATAAGATAACAAAAAAAATATAATTTATTAAAAGCTAGATTTAAGTAGCTATAAGAGATATGACAGAAAAAAGGTATGGATAGTAGAAAAAAACTAAGATTGCAAACCAGACATGTAATATCTATATAAACTGAATTAGCATATATGAGAAGAATATTGATATCATAATTATATATATCATAATTAATATATAAGCTCAGGTTATAATATGTTGATAAATGTAGATAAATAATATTAAATTTGTAACTTATATGATGGGGTATATTTTACAAGACAAGACCCATACACTATTAATCTTACCTTGAGAGAATCCCCCCGTGTTATTCTCATAATAATAATCTGTCGAAAAAGATATGAATATATTTTTGAAGAATAAAATTTAGTTTCCCATAACCAAAGCACCACATAGTTTTGGTCACATCGTGTGCTTTTTGTTTGTTCCACCGATTTGGGGGCCTATTATTGTTCATCCAATTGGTAGGTTAGACGTATAATGTATTCACATAAATATTGGAGACACACACTGAATTAAACAGCAACCACACGTACACTACCTAACAAACCACTAGCGAAAATTACAAGACTAGCTGACCGAACACACTAACGTTCGTGTAGTATGGCTAGAGGTTTTTCATAAACTGGTCCAATTTGAAAAACACTGGTCAACACATTTAATTTTATACACCTCTATATGGTCGTTCTCTAGATGTCTAAAACAATATATGTGAAGATTTTGAGCTTAAATGTTTGGTAACTGGAGATCAACACCTTTATTGAAGTCTATCTGATTGTGAGAAAAGTTGCAATGAGAACGTATCTGACTCTCTTAAATTAGACTTGAATTTATTTTATATAGATCAAGATAGATAATGAGAATTATAATATAATTAACTAGTATATACAAATAATAATAATAATAATAAATAATAATAATCATAATATGATATGAAATTGAATTTATTTGGTCAAAAGGTTTGGGAATAAAAATACTGATCGTAAATTAATAATATGACATGTTTTAATCATTGTGTAAATCAACCTTGATAAATAAATTATATTTGAATAAATAGGAAGATAAGAATAAAGTTATAGTTGAAATTCATATTAAAATTAAAATAAAAATTAAATAATAATTATTAGGAAGTCATATCTATATATAATTTAATGTACAGAGAAAGTTTATTAATAACATATGACAATAAATATATGGAGAATAAATAAAAATAAATTTACATATTATAATATAAATGAGATAGATAGATAATTTTAACAATTTAAAGGAGTAAATAAAACTAATATAACAATAAATATAAGAACAAAATTAAGATATAAACTTAAATAAATAAAAATAGAAATAGAGAAAGATATTATGAATAACCACAATGATTAATTAAATAATAGGAATAATAAGATAAATGTAATTAAATAAATAGT
Organism: Trachelipus rathkii; assembly: GCA_015478945.1. Taxonomy (NCBI): domain Eukaryota; kingdom Metazoa; phylum Arthropoda; class Malacostraca; order Isopoda; family Trachelipodidae; genus Trachelipus; species Trachelipus rathkii. The sequence continues at coordinate 3,047 of JABUQX010058189.1, read as the reverse complement.
ATATTAAAAATTAAAGTTTGCGATCAATATACAGAATAAAATATATACAAAACTTGCCTTTGAATCCTTCTTCATAGTAATTTAAGAAATATTAGTTCGATTAAAAATAAATAGTAGACATAAGGAGAAAGCTATAACGGTCTAAGATATAATATAAAATGAAATTAATAATAATAGATAAGAAACGAGTAGTAAATTAATGTAATAAGAAGAAGAAAGAAAATACATAAAAGATTAAAAATAAGAAAATAGAGAAAGAATAAATAATCAAGGAGACATTTAAGAAGAAAAAATATTGGAATATTGCAAAGTTTCCGAAATTACAAGAGGAAATAAAGATAGAAGCTTTCAAGAAGGAGAATGTATAGGCATAGAAAGTAAGAATAAGAGATATAAGTAATTTTGATGAAACTGCACTACACACTGGGCTATGGTCTAATTACTTTAACCTAATCTTGCTGAGAGTATCTAGCTACTAAAAAAAACTATAGGAAAAAATGATACTACCCAATACTAACATGATGCTGAACCATTTTACTACCAAAATATACATAGTCAATAGAACTAGTGCATACCTATAACTTACTCCGGGTTATAACTAAAAAATGGCTCTAGATAAATTATTACAGAAGTAAAATTTGAAAATCTTTGAGAGAAGGTATGGATAACAATAATCAAATAAATACAATTAGAGATATAACTCCGATAAATGAAGAATGATATCTTTGACTAAGATATTACTATAAAATGTTATAGATAGATATAATAACCTAACTAATATATTAAATATATAGATCATATAATAATAATACATAATAATATAGAAAAAGAGGAATATAAGATAAAATAATAATAATAACACTTAATTTTGATTTTGAAGACATTATATAATGATTGAGAAATAGAATACAATACTAAAAAGATTATAAAAATGAATCAATGATGGAATCCTTCCTATCCCGGTTTCATTTCATTATGAGATTAAAATTTGTGTTTCTACAAAACATGTAATGGAAAAGGTTATGGATTAAGATGATTCAATATAATTAATTAATAGATTAAGATTAGGACTTAATTTGTTTTAATAAATTGAGTAGTGTTACTGAATATTTGAATTCATTATATAGATTGACGCTGAGTCCTTGTGTTGAATCGTTAAAAGTTCATTATATTTCTGTCAACTTTGCATTATTATAATGATATAATATATATTAAAAATTGTTAGTTAAATCGAAAGTAGTTGTATTATCTATTAATGATTGAATAGGATAGTATTTACTTAAATTATTGGAATTTGAAATATTAATTGTAATTAATAATATATAATTTATTAATATATACAATTATTATTATTATTATTATTATTATTATTGCAACAATCAATTGATATCTTGATAAAATTATATCTTCTGACTTTTTTTCTCATATTAGTCTCCCTCGCTCTTCAAATGTAAGACTGAAAACAAAGATCTTACTCATTTCTTTATGATTTCTGTGTTGTCTAAATTTGAACGTAAGTAGAGAGACCTGGTTTGCGGAGAGATCAATTGAAGTTCTTAAACCACATAGGCCTATTATAAAGATATCCTTAGCGATTTATCCATCTATAAAAATACTTCACATATTATAAAAAGAAGGCACTGAATCTAGGAGTACGCAATCGAATTTTTCTAGTTCATGCCTTCCCCAAGCATTGGTCAGTAACCATAAGTGTGCATATATAGTATTATTGAGCACAACCCTACCACGTATTTTAAATAATGTATTTCTGAACTTGATAGAATTTTTGTCTGATATAAGTAAATATACATTTTAAAGTGGCTATTTGACAAATGGTACAGTAGTATTATTATAATCATTATATTTGGGGTTATATTTATAATGTATGTAGAATTTATCAAGTAGCAGTTTATTAAAATATATACTATAAAAAATAAAATTATGATTTACATATAATTAGGAAGAAAGTAAAAGGTAAATAAAAATAAGAGCCTCGTATATTAAGTAAGCATCGTCATATTGTGTTATATGTTGAAAACCCAGGTCGGAAATTGACATATCCATCACTAAGAGCGTAACATTAAATGTCACAAAATCTTTTGTGTGTCGAAGCTGTATATAATATCAGTGGATAGCATGAGTTGAGTGCGTGCCTTTAGGTTGACATCATGAAACAATAAAATTGGTAAACGCATTTCAATCTTTTTCCGCCACTAAATGTAAGAAAAAGAATCGAAATACACAATACAGCATGTAAACAATAATATCAAGAATCATGCATTGAAACAGAGAAGAAAACATATATGTAAATGTTCAATATATCTCATAATAAAATTTTTATTGATTGCACTCATCTCCCCAACATATTCCACACCTTATTGTATGATCTCATGGAGACAATGAATATGTATAATACATAGCGTTTCTTGGTAAAACTGAGATACCAGATACGAACGTTTCCACAGTTTAGAATACTCTTTTTACAGAAGCTTTTAGTTTCATTGACTTCTTCTTTCACGACGGATGAATAAATCTCGAACAATCACAGTTTTGAGTAATGAGAGCAATAGAATAACGCTGAATAATTATTTATTATACCTTTATCAAGTACATAACTTATTGACCCTCTAAGATATCTCTTTACAGAACCAAACCTTTGAGAGATAGAGATTTTCTTTATGGACTCTGCATCAACGAAATAAAATACGAAAGAATGTATCGACATATAATTATGCATTTAATTGATTCACTATTCTTAACGTACTAAAATTGTGTCTTTACAAATTAAGCAGTTAAATTATATTTAACTTTATTTGGCGTATATTGTAAAATATACTACGTAAACTATTATAAAATATATTAGTACTGTAAATTACATTTTCCCATGTTTTGTTTTCTAGCCACAGTAAATTTTATAAATTTGGATAAGATGAGGATTAGGCCTTGGTCAATTTGAATAAGATGAGGGCTAGACCATGGTCAGTTTGGATAAGATAAGGTTTACACCTAGGTCAATTTGAATAAGATGAGGACTAGACCATGGTCAG
>JABUQX010058188.1:0-20820 GCA_015478945.1 Trachelipus rathkii | reverse complement strand
AAGTATAAAAGTGTACCATACAATATGTTTGCTTTCTGTCGGCTAACATAACATGTATTTTTATTAAAATTCATTCTAGATTTTAGTTTAAAAATAACAATTATTTCCTTACATTTATATTGCTCAATGTAATCTCGTAAATAATATTCATAATTTATTTAGAAATAATTTCGGAATCTTTGTTATTACGCTATGTACTTGTGACAATCCCATGCATACGAGAAAACACTATTTATTATGTGTTAGCGGCGCTGACTCATCTTACAGAGTACTGAATAGACGAGCCTGCTGTGATAATGTGTGATTGTTATATACACTTGACATATTCACGGTGGCCTAAAATTTGACGCGTGAATTAATGTCTCATCTCTTATTGTACCGAGTGCGGCAAACATGTTAGGCCTATGAAGAAGTACGCAGGTCCCAAAGAGCTTGAATGTAATTTCCAGAAGATGACCCTCTTTTCTGGTAAATAAGTCTTAACATAGTTATATGGCCGCTTTATCCGAATTTGGCTAAATTTTAGGATAAACCTTTTTGTATCCGAGGCTGATTTAAGCCTAATACCAGGTCAAAAGGTATTTCCTGTATAGACAAGAATCTAATGTTTATTATTATTCTTTTATAATATATTTCAAACTGAACATGGCGTGAGAAGGGCTCAAATGATTGTAAGCAGGTAAGGAAGGAAGATGCTTTCCTTTCTTGTGTTTGGATGGAGTAATTCTTATCTCTAGTATGGACCTCGTATTGTGATTGGTCGAGAATTATTTTATCGCTCTTTGGTTTTAGGTATGTAAAAAAAGGTTTTTTCATTATCGCTTTAAGCCTTTCTTAATTAAGTTTACGAAAATTAAGCTTAGGTTCTTTAAACTTGTATTTGAGCATGGTGTGTGTTTATTATCTTTTAGACCCAAACTCATTTTAAAACTCATAGTCGTTTTAATGCTGTTAAGCTCTCGGTTGCCACTAAGTCTATCTGAATCTTTATTTAAAATGTGTTTTTATGTGTTTTACTAAGTGTCTATATCACGTATTTATAAGTATGACATAATTACTGTGAGGTGCAAATAATCATTAATGTTTATAGATAGTACATTATATTAATCACTAGCATTTATAGGTCTTGGGGGAAAGAATGTGGATTTAGACATCAGTGAAGCCAAACGCATGGAGCGCCCGTGCAGCGCGACCGATGCGGAAATACCGCGCTATAGTATGAACTCCAACCGGTTATATCGATTATAATTACTACGCCGGTTGTCCTAAAACTATATTTCTGTTATATATTAGGCCGTTCATTGTAAACTTTCTTAATTGATAATAATGTTACTTATATGTGATTTTCATATAGTATTTACCGTATATTAATATATTAATGTTAATTTGTTATCCATATATTTTTAATATTCTTTAACTTTGAAACATAATATAGATTATTAGTAGTAGTTAGTTAGAGTATAAATACCAAGTATTATATAAACTTAGTATAAATATAATATATAGTTTCACTTTAAAAATTATTGATTTTGTGAAGAAAATAGTTGTTTAGTATTTATTATTTAATTAATTCTATTGAAGGAGAATATAGAACAATAATGTCATGGTATGTGTGTATGTTTAGGTCCTATGTCCTCTTTAGTGTGTATATTCCTATAGGATACTTATTATTTTACTATTTAAGGCATATGTATAAAACAAAGTTTTATATCATTGAAAGCGTACACTTAACATACTCTGTACGGCGGGCGTATATATAGGTTAGGCAGGGTAAGTTAAATAGAAGCAGCCCTGCCGTAAAGCGCAGAGCCTCCCACAATTTTCTTTACGTTTATTTAATCTTCTCTATGTATAAGTAATTAAAAAGTTGTTTATATTCTAAAATATTATTACATAATTACTGATACTACTTATTAAGACATAATTTATATTTAAGATGTAAAATTCTATTAATTTCTTTTTGAAATTTCTCTTTATGGATAGGCTTCACGCCCAATTCTTCTCACACCATGCCGCCTGATATTGATATAAAGTTATAATTTTTATATGTTGAAGCTGTGTAAAAACAACCTCTCTTTCATCTGGATATTTGATATATATAATGCATTCACTGTACAATACGTAGTAAATATATCTCACTTGTGTTATATAATACACTGCAATTAACTATAAGTAATACCAATTGCTGTCTATTATAGAATAATCTATATGTTCGATGTGTTATATGTTCGAAAAATTTTCCTTTTCCTACCTTGATACTCAGTACACAAAACTGTTATTATCTATACGATAGCTGAATGGGACGGTAGATTTCTAGGGTGTATGGCATGTTGCAATCTTTTTAATTACAACGCTCCATATTTTTTGACCAAAAAAGTAATATTATACATACTGAATGGGACGTGGTCCAGCAGCAAGTATGTATTCCTTCTAGATATGTATGCCCTACCACTTGAAAGTTACAAACGACTCCATATTTTCGCTGGCTCTCGGCGTCTGAGTAACTAATCTCACGCCGTCGGGTTCATGCGTCGGTTCCGCACCGTGGTGCGCTTGCGGGCGCTCATGCGTTGGGCTTCACGTGTGTCTTACTATAAATCTATGTGAATTAATATTATCTATCTGAGTATAATATAGAATGTATATTATTGTTATAGTGAATCTGTAATGAGTTCCTGTTTGGATAATTAGAATGTCCAAATTCTGGATTGTATTCTGGTTTGTATATCCGTTTATATCGAGCTAGAAATGACGATTATGATATAGTTGTCATGAAAATGAAGTAGTGTGGTCTAAAAGATATAAATACAAGTTAATTAGTTCCCACCAGGCTCAAATACAGGTTTAAAGAATAAGTTAATTTTCATCAATCACAGTAAGCTTCTAGGATATTGAGAAAAACATCGCTTTTTAATATCTTAAAAATCCAAGGTTTTCAATAATTCTCGACAATCACATACGAGGTCATTAGAGATAAGGATTTACTCCATCCAATAACAAGAAAGGAAAGCATTTCCTTCTTACTTGCTTAAAGGATCTTTTGCGACCCAGCATTGTTTCAGTTTGAAATATAATTTATAAAGTGTGAATAAGTAACATTGGATTCTTGTGCTATTACAGAAATTACCTTTTGACTGGAGTGATGTAAGGCTTGTAGTGATGCAGCTTGGAAGAATATCTAATATAATATATTGCGTGGAATGTCGTTTATTGTGCGATTGATGAGATGTCCTAATGTGGTAGGGTGTGGTGGAGGTGTCTTCCACCCGAGTTGCCGTTTGTGCTTTCTTATAAGCTCGAGGTGGCTGCGTGTTGAAATGGACGTTGATTGTGGAGGGGCTGGGTATATCGTTGAGAATTCGCGCCGCGGTGGTGGTACAATAAAAGTGTTTATGCGCTGAAATAGTTTTCAGTGATGTGAAGGATGAGTATATTTTCTAACTACTATTGGGACTTGTGGCCAGGGTGGTATTGGTCATGAGCAGGGAGAGGTCAGTTTCCGTATCTGTAATGAGCGTTTGTGTTTTCCTGCGAAGGTGCAATGTGTTGGAGAGTAGGGATCAAATTATTAAGAATTCTCGCGTTATGATTATTAATTATAATGGCCAATTGAAATTATTTTTAGTTAAACATTGAGCTAGTAATATAAATGTAAGTGATTGATGCTAATAATGCTTTTTATATATTTAAATGCTAGATGATTTTAATAAATACTTATCTATGTTAGCATGAGAGGTTTTATGGTGAGTGACTTATCTTACATGTAAAGATGATGTTAAAGCAGAAGTCAACTAGAACAAAAACGTATGGCCATAGCTGTGTTTGGTAATCTGTATTGTGTGGGTATTCTGTTTCGTGTTATGGTGGCGGTAGGGGCAGCTTTACTGATGGTTTATTAGCGTTGAGATTGCGTGAGATATATATAAAGTTTTTAATAATAATTTCATTAGAATTTTAGTCTGTTGCAACACTTTTAGTTCACTTCTTTATATTTTGCTTTTCTTGATTTAAAATATCATAAACAAAAAAAGTGTCTTGAAAAAACCAAAAAGTTAATAATATTATGTAGAGATGTTTTATTATAGAAGTTTTAAGAAACTTCTGAAATAATTTTAGTTATAATTGAATGGTTATGTAGGGTATATATATTGACGTAGTAATTTAATATTAGAAACATCGTGTGAGTAAATGTGGTTAATAAATTAATACTTATTACATTATTACTGTGTTGTGTTTTCTATTTCGTATAAAAATATATAGTTATCGTCGTATTGTGCGATAGCGTGTGCTGATTGTACGCTGTGTCGCTGTGTGTTCGGTAGCTGTGTGTTGTTATGTTAGTTTGTGGTCTGATTATTGATTAATAAGTTTAATAAATTAGAGTAATGTTTGTGCAGGTAAGTAAATTATTAGATGTGTGGTGTGGTGTGTGTTGTGTGGTGTGTTGGGGTGGCAGGTAAAAATATTCTATCCTTTGTTCGCTATATTGGTTGTATGTATTGTTTACGTTGCGTAGTGGAGTTTTTTATGTGGTCGTGTGTTTGTGAATAGGTCTGGTTGGTCTCTGGTGTGTGATCTGTGCGTTAGTGTGTGTGTAGTGGTGTGTGTTGGGTGCTCGTGTTGTGTGTGTGTGTGTAAGTGTATGTGTGTGTAACTATTTAAAAGTAGAAAAGCCAATAGGCGTTTGAAGTAAATAACACTAGTTATAATAATTAAACAATAAAAAAAAATAAAAAAAAAAATAAAAATCAAATATTATTCAGTTAAAAAGTTAAATTAATTAAAATAATAAAATTATATAATAATGAAAAATTAAATAATAAATAATAAATGGTTATAATATAATTTTATAAAATATCTTTTTTTAAGTCAATTCAAGAATATTAATAAAACTAATGGTATAGATATAGATCATTCTATGGCTTTTAAAGACCATATGGAAGCATAGTGAGTGGTAATTGCAGTGTATGTTACAAGGGTTATGAGTCTCTTTAAACGCTAGAGAAGTGTGATTATATACAGGGTAAAACAAAGAGTCCATACTAATCCCTGTTGTGGTGTGTATGTGAGGTGTGTAATTCACCTCTAATTGTATTTTACTGATCTACTGCTTCTTTAAGGTTTGTTACAATGATATATAATATTGATGTGGATAGTGTAGAGCTCATGTAATCATTCATGCTGTCTCAAGAGCATGTTTATATATATAATAATATATGTTAAATAACAAAATGCATATATCCTCTTTGTTGTGTTATTGAATAGCCTTATTGATTTACTTGCATTACTGCTTTAAGGTAGTGTAATGTTTAATAAAGTATGTGAGTTAAAGCGTAGTAGTACATGATGGAGTTAAAGCACAGCTAAACAGAGAATTCCCTACTCCTGAGTATTCCGAGTATCCTGAGTATGGTAACACCTCTATTGATTTTACTGATTTATTGCTTTAACGTACTGTAATGTTAATAAACATGTGCAGTTGAAACGCAGTTAAACAGTATGAGTTAAAGCCAGTAAAACAGGTAAAACAAAAGCATACTAATCCCTTTTGTGTCTAGGTTTAAACAGCCTCTATTGAGGTTACTGAAGACACAACATGAACATTAAATATAGTTGACGTTAATGTTAATATTAATGTTTTGATTAAAGCAGTAAACATATGAGTTAAAGCAGTAAAACAGTAAAACAAATCATACTAATCCCCCCTCTTTCAGTGAACCTGCTATTGATTTACTTGATCTACTGCTTTAAGGTATGGTAATGTTAATAAAATGTGAGTAAAGCAGGTAAAACATTATGAGTTAAGCAGTAAGCAGTTAATAAACAAAAGCATACTAATCCCCTTGTTTGCTGGGGAACACCTCTATTGATTTACTGCTTTTAGGTATGTATTAAGGTTATGTAATGTTATTTTTTAATTAAAATTTTCGACAATTGTAATAAAAAATGAATGACTCATAGTATATTTGAAAATAAATATTTTGAATAGTTTACATTGATATCCAACTATGAAATATGTGTTAAATAATTATAATAGGTCTCTAATGAGTTACAGAGAAGGAAACGCAAAAATGTTTTTTAATAACAATGTTTTACCTATGAAATAAAAATAAATGATTCATAGTATATATATTTCATTCGCGCGGAAATATTGCGCCTGCGGGCGCACGAGGCGGCGGGTACGCGGAAATATGGTGTGTGTGTGTGTGTGTGTGGTGTGTGGTGTGTTTTGTGTGTGGTGTGTTGTGTGTGTGTGTGTGGTGCGTGTGTGGTGTGTGTATTTGTGTTTGCGTGTGTGTGTGTATATAAGTATGTGTTTATTGTATTTCGTAAGTTGTCGTGAATATGTGACTCTGAGATATATGGCTTGATCGTAAATCGGGTAACACTTTAAATATCATGATTTACTGTTAATTCCCTTCACGTGTGTCTTGTGTGTGTGTGGTGTGTTTGTGCTTGGTGTGTATGTTATATCGGGTTTTATAATTACTACTATATATTATATATATATAATAGTATATATATTATATATATATGTGGATTACTATATATTATATATATTATATATATATATATATATATTATATATATACTATTATGAGGTCGGGTGCCTCATTTATCTGATATTATATATTTACTACTTATCTATAGTTTATATATATATATAGTTATGGTGTGAGTTTTTGTGTGCTCTCGGCCGGGCAAGTAGTTCATTGTAGCTGTTCTGCATTGGTGTAGGTCTCGGTTTTAAAAGCCCTATGATCATATAGGGTAACTGTCTGCTTGTATTTATCCAATGCGGGTTTTATTGAATCGGAAGTCCTTTGCTCGTTCTAGATCCTTGTTTTCTCTATCGATTATAGTAATGCCCCCATTTTAGTCTATCATATGTAGCCGGTACCTGTGCCCGAGTGTGTAATATCATGGGTAGAGTTGTTCTTTGGCTACTTGTCGATGCTATTTTGGAGTGAGGCTGGAAGAATTAGTTTATCTTTGCTCCAGTGCTTACTCGCCGTTATTGAGTGTGTATAGAATATAATTTGGTAATGGAGATTGCTCGAGTGGTTCATGAATACTATTATCGGGTTGCTTCTCTGGTAATCATTGTGACTAGTCATTTGACGTGTCTGTGGTTATCTGTTTATAGTAAGTAGTGTATACTTAATGTATCGTTATACATAGAAGAAACTTTGTTAGGTATGGCGCTTGATGTCACTCTTGGGATGCTTATTATTTCGCTATTATCTCGCTACTATATATAGTTAGTTTATATTCTATGACTATGTTATTATATATATATTATATAATATACTCTATATATATATTTTTTTTTTATTTATTATATTATATATTATATACTATATATTATATATACTTATATATCTCTTTTGTCCTTCTTGTTGTTGTTGTTGATGGTATATATATATTATATACTTAGTAGTATATAGGGTATAACATAGTGATGAGTAAAAAGTACTCGCAGTTTATATCTTGAAGCGTTAATATTGTAATATAATGATACATAAATTAGATACTAATTTTTGAGTGGATCTATTTCAGTAAGAATACATTAATGTATAGTATGGGTTGCGTTAAGATATCGGTTACAACCAGCCGATAAGGGCAGAGTAATGGCTAAAAGGTATCGAATTCTAAATTCCTCCCAACTATTCGTTTTATAATACTATTTTCGAAAGTTTATATGATACATAAAAATTTGTTATATGTGTGTTCTTATAATTATATAAGCTTTATATACTATATATAATTATGTTATTAATATATATTACTATATATGATATATATTATATTGATCTTACTTATTTAGTGTTAGTTTTTTATACTCGCTTATTATCTTTATTTGAGTTTGGTGTAAAATATGAATACTTATATAATATATGCTGTATTATGTATATATATAACTGGGATACTCTGAAAAATACTGGTTTCATATGAATAATAATAATAATCATGAAAACATCAAAACTAATATTCATGAATATTACGCTGACAAACTAAAATTATTAAGAGTCTGCAAAATGCAAAATTTGTACTCGTTTAGACCTAGCGAGTCTTTGTACTATAATAGATACCTGTTTGTGACGTCTTTGTAATAACATTTCTAAATATGGGAAACTATGTGACGTTTTCATGTGCACATGTTGAGAATTTCCCTAATCATATGATTAGCTTATAGAAAGAAAACGAAAACGCGAAAAAAAGACTGAATCGTGTTGCGGTGCGGCTGCGGGTGCCTCCCTCTCCTGCGGTTGCGGTTCGAGTCGACGGCTTCGCAGTGGCCTTGCGGTTAAGCGAAAAACGCGTTGTGAACTCCGAGCCCCCCCCCTTTCCCTTAAGGGGGGGGAAATCTCGAAAAAATATAATTAAATAAGATTAATGGTTATGATAGTAAACATTAAAGCCTCAAAGAAAATAAAAGAGCACTAAAAAACACACCCTATGGTAACGTTGACGGTGTAGGTATTATAAAAAAGTATTATGACTGTACTTGACAAACGACCTTGAAGGATCGACGACTCGCCCTGACAAGTCGGAGTGAAGTCAGACCCAGCATATTATCTCGTCTCATCAGCCTAGATGGTAGACTTTCTTGTTTAAGCACTTTTATTCGAGATGAATGTATGGTATGTAATATTTTAAGAATAATATAAACTAGCTATATGAACGTGTAATGTGGATGAAGATGTTAAAGTTTAAATTGCGGTAATGTAAAATAAATTCCCTTCCAGCAAATATTTTTCTCAGAAGTAGATTAGTAATTCCGGCCGGAACCGGACCGGAAAAAAATGTCAAATCCGGCCGGATTCCGGTCTTAACTCTATATATATATATTATATATATAATTTATATTACTGATTATTAATACTATTATATCGTTTATATTTGATAATTATAATTGAGTTATATTAATATGTAACTATAATTTATATATATATTTATGTACATGTGAGTTATATATATATAATATATATAGTAAGTTATCAGATGGTCCGTAATATTTAGGAGGAGAAAGAGGGGTAGGGTAAAATGAGAAAATTGACCTGTCAATTTTCTCAGGAGGGAGCCTGATTTATGTTGACCTTTTGAATTGGTGTTTAATTAGTTCTTTGTAATTATTCGATTTTTCATCGTCATCTACATCCTCGGTTACATTCGCACCCGTAACCGAATCTTTATCTGCATCCGCACCCGCAACCGGGCCCAATGCCTCACTTGCTTTCGGATTATATGATTTTTTATATCAATGAGTATATCGAATCTTAGGTAAACGGATGGGGAATCCAAATTTTTGCTTTATATTTCAGTAATGCTAATATTTTTAGTTTTATTATTTCAATTATTTTTCAATTCTTCATTTTTATATTTCCGCTGTTTTATTTTTATATTTTTATTTTATTTTATTTTATTTTATTATTATTTTTAATTTTATATATAGAAATAGAGAAGGATAGTAAAAAAAAAAACAATTACACATTTTTCTTTTACTTTATTACCTTAAAAATAAATTTATGAAATATATATATATACTATATATCTATATAATATTATTATAATATTAAAATTTTATAATATATATATATTATATATATATTTAAATATATATATATATATATATATATATATATATATATATATATATATATATATATATATATATATATATATATATATATATATAAAATACTTTTATTGATAAATAAATTATCGAAGTACATTTTTATTAAAAAGAAAATAATGGTACTACATCACATTATATTAAGTATATAAGAACACATTTTATTAAAGACAAATTAAACATGTTATATTTATATTAAATATATCGAAATACATTTTTATTGAAAAGTATATAATATATATATATATATATAATATATATTATATATATAATATATATATACTATAGTAGTTATTATATATATATATATATTTATATATATAAAGGTCGCAAAGAGAGAAAGTTGGTTGTCATATATACGGGACAGGGAACCTTACATATTTATAGGGGAATGAGAAACCCCTGTAACCGAAGGAGATTTGCAGAGCGCTATTTCATAAAGAGCCAGCTTATTACCTGTCGTCCGCAACCTCTTTGGGTCTGTCGTGATAGACACTTCACCTTTTATAGACGCCCTAAACATTAACGATGGCGCCATGTATCCCATATGTCGCCCTTCAAAGACAACATGAGGATTTTTTGTTTTGTCTTTATGAAAAGATTTCCTATGTAATATTGACAACCCTTCCCTAGCCCTTATTTCTTCAACACCCTCCACGGTTATGTCCTCTGCCCCTCTCTCTAAATTAGTCTTAATAACATTTATCACCCATAACGTAGGTCATTTCCTACTTCTCACTGTCTACATCAATTTTATTCAAAACAAGTTTCAACATTGTATCAAAATTAATAATTTCCCCCGTTTTTTTTTAAGGTTAAACCCATGGCTTTTAATATATGGTCAATACTGCCTTCGGGTTTTAGAAGGTGAACAGCGAAAGACTTAGGACCCGTGCACTCAAAACCATCAGCCTGTATTCCATGTCCTATTTCATCCGTTAAATCACCTAAAAACATACTTGTTTTAGGAACATGTTCCCCTCCTTAGCAGTAAAGACACAGCTATCTGTGTCACAATACAAGACTTTCTGTCCTACTGCATCAAGAAGATTATAAAGTTTGAGCAGTGGTGAAAGTGGTTATTGCTGTTTTTTTTTACTTAAAACTGTTATTAGCGTATTCGGTATATTTTACTGAAACAGTGTGTTTCTGGCGAACATTTGTAACGTCCTTAACTTCTACATCAGCATTTTTAAAGTTGTTTCAAGCTTCGGCATCGCTGTGGCAGACTATATCCAAATTGAATTAAGATACAGCTTACCGATTAAACGGAGTCCGGGATTCTTTTTTATTTTAGCCTTATTAAGTTTAATCCCTTTGATTTGATCAAAATCCTTTATGAACCGGTCGAGAATAGGACTGCTCGCATCATCTTGTCCCTCGGGAAAACCAGACTCTATAGTCTTCCATTTCACGAACTTCTTCAAATACTCGGTAAATAGCCTGATCTTAAGTGTGAAGTCCTAGATTTCATGATGAGATATAATCTGGTAACCCTTGGCCAGAGCTAGCTTTAGTTCAGCCATAGTGTAAACACTTCTAAACTCGCACTGACCATCGCTGAGTACACAATGATTCTTGACCAGTTCTTGGTCATGTCCAACACAAAGTGAACACCAATCTTTCGTTGTATCTCCCCGGTAAAAAGGGTATGTAAAGGTCTTGAGGAGGGAGAAATCAGACGTTGGCCACATTGAAATATTTTTTATTCACTTCCCTGCTAAATTCTTCGATAATTCTTCAATTTCTGAGTCTTCTAGACCCAATGGTATAAGGATGTAAAATCTAGGTAATAAATCTTGGTGGCTACTTCAGAGGAGGGAAGTAGTAGACAAAAGGTTATGTTCCTCCCTCATATAGAGCTTCTCCTATATGAAGTTTATTATTTGCTATGTCGTTAAACATCCTGCTAACATAAAGAAATAAACCTTCCTCATCATTATTAGGGTCGATACTCCCATTCGTATCCCCAACCCGAACCACTTCGAATCCTGCTTCCCTATAAGCAGCCTCCTTAAGCATAGTCACTATATAACTGTCCATACTACTCACGTTTTCATGTACTTGTCTTCCTTTTTCACAGTCATGATGTTCATGCCCTACGCAACCATAGTACAAATACACTACCCTTTTCTTTTCCACAGGTTCAGAGCGCGGATGCAGACGCGGCCTGATCCATTTCCATCCATTCATTTTCATTTTCTCTTTTAGCGTTTTTTTCAATATCCAGGGTTGTGAGTCTCACAATGTCATTTCCGTTAAGGGATGTATTTTGAAACGGGCAGCTTTGCGTACCCGTCAGGATAAGCAGCTCTGTTATTTAAGTCAAACACTCCATTGCAAACGTGAATAATACTTTGACTTGTATACCACTCCACAGGAATAAGCCCGTTGACTATCTCGGCTTATATGAGCTATTGCTTTCGGCTCCATGAAATGGGAATTGAGAATCCTAAAGCACAAAGCTGCAATAGTACAATATTCCGTTGAATAATCAATGTGAAACATGTTCCTAGACATTTTGTGGAACGTTTCAAAATTTTTCCGTAAAATGTCTGTATCTTCTACATAACATTTACTATACTCGTTCTTAATATCATAATCTCAATTAGAAAATAATTAGTGCCATTCAGTAAACTCGCGTTTCTCTCTATCGTTCATACGGTCAATTTCAAACATGTTGCTAGGAGGGATGAAGCTTACATTAATTAATATTGTCAAGAGTGAGGAACTGGTAAGAGAAAAATCATTTATCTAAATTCCCTTCAAGTCCCATATATTTTGGTAAACTTTTTAAGGCACAAGAAATATAATTCAACGTATCTTTAAAGCGAATATTATGATACGAAGTCATCAAAACAATCTTCGTACCCCCTTTGACTGGATTGTTCGAAATAGTATCGGCTTCAGGAGTGACTAACAGTCTACGGGATACAAATTGAGTGTCAAACTTGTCACCATTGTGAGCTGCTACAACAAATGTGTCTTTTTTATGTGTTTTTGCAAGAGCGACAAGATAATTTACAAATTTATCGACCGGACACTTTTCACAAGGACCTTCGCATTTAAATCTAAATGAAAAATTTCTTGACGGTTCGTCTTACATGCGTCACACTTGTCGCTGCATTTATAACAGGCAACCATGCTCACAAGTAAATAAAGTACCATATCAGCCATATTTTGTATTATTAGTATTGGGATTAAGTCTCTCGTTATGTCCGCAATTTTCAAGATCATAACAAAATATGAATACGTTTTTCTCATCATTCTTTTTTCTTTAAGCCGTTTCATGTAACATTCGTGAGCACCATTATCAGGATTATATTTTTCTCAACAGACATTTCAATATCTATTTTCATAATCATGCAAGAATCGGCCCAGTTTACCAACTACTACTAATGTGTCACATCTCTTACAAATACGGATTTTCTTACATAATTCCAGGTATAGTTTTAAGGACACGTTGCATCATAAAAATTACAGTTACACTCGTCAAAGTATTGTAATTCATAACCGTTAATAAGTTTACCCATTCATTCATACTACAGACTAGTGATGGAGCGAAGCTGAATTTTTGCATAACCGTGGTTGCGGTTTTTTTGCGGTTCTTAAATTGTGCGGGCTGCGGTTGCTGTTGGCGGTTGATGCCAATTAAAAAATTTGAACCATTAAGCTTTTGTTTACTACTACTACTACTACTACTACTATCTGAGCACTACTACTACTACTACTACTACTTATTATTATTATTATTATTATTATTATTATTATTATTATTTATTATTATTATATTATTCATAATTTATTCATTATAATAGTATTCTAATTATTAATCATTTATCTATTATTAATTTTAAACTCTTGTAAAATTTTTAAATTTCTGTCTTATTAACTATGTCTACAATTAGCTTTGTTACAAGAGTTACCTAAGGTGTGCACGGACGAGACCATAGCAGCAAACTAGCGCAACACCACATCCACTTTTCCCCAATCCTCCTCCCAATGGAAACTGGAAAGTGTCTGACATAAAAAGATGCTTCTTTATTATATTCGAGATTTTGAGAGATGAATTTAGAAAGCCGCGAGGCCAAGTAAGATTTAAACTGAGAATAACAATTTTTTACGCTGCATTTCTCACTGTTAAATCTCAATAATCAATTTTTTCTTGTAAGAGTAATACCAGCCAAGGTTAATCCTTCAAAACCAGCGGAAAAGGTTGTTCGATGCTGAATTGTGGAACTACTTTAAAAATGCTGATGTAGAAGTTAAGGACGTTACAAATGTTGGCCAGAAACATAGTTTCAGTGAAATACACCAAATACGCTAATAACAGTTCTAAATCCACAAACATAGCTATAGCCACTTTCACCACTGGTCGTGCTAGGGTAAAACTGTGAAACCTTTTTGAGCAGTAGGGCAGAGAGTCTTGTATTGTGAGGTAAATGGCTGTCTTTGTAGCTAAGGATGGGAAACATGTAGGCTTTTATGGGATTTAACGGATGAAATAGGACATGGAATACTGGCTGATGGTTTTGTGTGCACGGGTCTCAAGTCTGTTCGTCTTATAAAACCCGATGGCAGTATCGACCATATATTAAAAGTCAAAGGTTTAATCTTAAATAAAACAACGAGAAAATTATTAACTTTGATACAATGTTGGAACTTGTTTTGAATAAAATTGATGCAGACAGTGAGAAGTAGGAAAGGGCCTGGGTAATGGGTGATGAAAGTTATAACGACAAATTTAAAAGGGCACGGGAAATAACCGTAAAAGCTGTTCAACAAATGAGGGCTAGGGAATGGTTGTCAACATTACATACTAAAACTTTTCATCGAGACGAAACAAAAAAATCCTCATGCAGTTTTTAAAGGACGACATATGGAATACATTGCGCCATCGTTAATGTTTTGGGCGTCTACAAAAGGAGAGGTTTCTATCACGAGAGGCTGAAAGAGTTTGCGGACGACAGCTAATAAGCGCGCTTTTGAAGGAAATAGCACTAGCAAAATCCCTTTCTGTTACATTTTCCTATAAATATATAGGGTCCCTGTCCCTTATATATGATAATCAACTTTCTCCCTATGTGACCGTTATATATACGGTATATATATATATAATAATATATAATATATAATATATAATATATTATATATTTATAATATAATATATTAATATTAATATATATATATATATATATATATATATAATATATTATATTATATATATTTATTATACTAGAGGTGGGCAGTAAAACGCGATTACATTAATAACGGCGTTACTAACGGATGCGGTTACACAATTTAGGTAACGATAACGGTAATCTCAGCTTCAATAACGATTTTATATAATGATAAACGATGTAACGGTAACGCTTCCCTTTTTTAAAAAATGTAACGGTTTTTTCCGTTTACTCGTTACATCCTACAAACGGAACTCCCTCAATGAAGCACATTATTTTTTTTTATTTGTTTTATGGTATCACAGAATTTTAATTTTATTCCAGATTTTTAAATATATTAACTATATATATTAATATATATATAATTATATATTAATAATATATATTAATATATATTACTATTAATATATAATTTAAATATATAATATATTATATATATTTTAATATATAATTAATATATTATATATATATAAGTATATGGCGTATTATCACAGGGAGGGTAATGGGGAGGCACTTGCTCCCACCTAATATCATAGAACTGAAATAAACGAAATTTAACCTTATATGTTGCCATATCGACGTAATAATAAAGGGTTTGAGTGATTATAGGAAAAGGCTGAACATAATGACAAATCATCTAATTAAGATAATTGAAAATAGTTATTTACATAATTACTTACAAAGTTAATTAATATATAAATTTACTATTTTCTAAAGAATTGCCTGTGTTTTCTTTTTCATATTGACTTGAAGTCAACTGACTGTGTATTATTTTTAGCTGGCTTCATTCTGCATGATTAAATCTATCCGCTAATGAACTCATCAGATGTTCGATAACATTGTATGGCGGCGCTCAAGTGCTAGATATCATCACGGAGTGCGTACCCGTTTATTCAATTCAAGATTCATAATGTATATCCTTGGCAAGGCTATGCTACTAGTTACAGCATCTATATGTAAGAACAATAACAGATGCAGAAAGTTTCTTATAACAAGAACTCTAGTTAATAAATTGAATGGCAAATTTGAAGACCATGAATTTTCTGGCGGAAATCACCATGACGTTACCTTTAAGATTTATAGGCCTGCAAGAGGGAATTTTTGAAGACCCGATTAAACTTCGAATAAGAAAGTGGGTGATGTGAAATTGGACGAATTCAAATTCAAGGACAGAAGAAATGCTCTCAGTCTGCGAAACGTCTCCGATGAATTTCAAAATGAACTTATTTAATTTATGTGGATTATCGCAATAAAAATATGATTGTCAGCGAATACTCCAAAATATAGGTGCTACTCCATATTGACGATGAAACTGCGATTATTCGTCAGAGCAATGAAACAATTATATCATATATAAGGATTCAAGGAATTATCGCATCTTGAAAAAATTACTGAGTATCCGAAGAAGAATTTTCTGGGGTTTGTATAGTTTCCTGAGAGGGATGGGTGTCATATAATCGATTGCCAAAACGTATGATGATCTAGTTTTTTAGATACAAAGATACAAATGTCAGCTCCACGTGTCTAGTTTGGTCAGGGGTACGACGCTGCACACCAATGGCAGGGAAAGAACATGGAGACTTGAGTTTCACAAGAAAACTGCTGGAAAACTAATAAAAAAGGATATTATTAAGCTTCATTTTAAAACATCGGCTTAATTTGATCATTAATGACCTAAACATTATTTCGGAAAATCAAAATACACTAATTGCCACAATAAAAGATATAAACTTTTTTATACAGAGACACCACCCTAAGAAGAAAATATTTTTAACTTGCCTAAACTTTGTGAAACTCCGTTAGGACACTCAAAATAATATCATATGTATAATGCTATTTTCCATTACAAAATAGATAAAATCGTTGCAATGGTTAAAATTGTCCAATTAGGAAGCAACAATCAAAAACAAGGAAAACAGCTTTTCTATTATAATGTTCGCGACAACAAGACTCAATTTCATTATTACCTCTCTTCCGTAATAGCCAAATATTTTTGCTTTAGAGTTGAATCAGTGTCTAACACAATTATCAACCATGTCAATAGCATTTTTTAGAAAAGTATGTCAAAGACCACTGTCAAAACTGCTGCCCAATAATAATTGCTTGATCATGCTCTCTTAATCTGCCAAATGTTATTACTGACTGCGTTCCCTTTAGTAGAGACTTGCCAACCTCCTAGAAAAAGTGCAATCCCAACAACATAGAAGCAAATCATCCTGCTAAAATTTCTTGCTGATATTGGAAAGCGTTCTTGTACCTTGTGTTTATCTTATGACTCACTTATTCATCTCTTTAAGAAGACTAGACTTTCAGAAACAACAGTGCCAGCATTATCTTTTTCAATTTGCATCCGTTATTCTTATGTTAGGTGCTCACCCGTAAGGCAGTTTACGTGAGAAAGCTAAAAATGCTTTTCAATGAGTTTTATTAATGAATTATGATTAAGAATCTTCAACTCATACCGAAACTTACTCATGATATACAAACTTTGGATAAAATGGATTAAACGAAGTTGAAAGAATTGGAAACTTAACTGAAGTCATTATATAAAGCCCGACCCTTTTTTTTCCTCTCAAATCATAAAACGTCTATTAATTTGCAATTGGGTCTGAGCGTGGTTAACCAAATACCATTGAAAAGGTCTTTCAGCAATTCACTGGCGAAGGTAAACTTGTCTAAGAAACACAATGAACGAAGACACGCTTAATGGAATATGTAGGATGAGTATTCATAGATTATATTGGTAAAGTGAAAGATGAGCGAGAATGGAAACAATAGTAATTTGTCGAATTCGCGAAATCCAAAGGTGTCTAATGCTAAGTTTTGAAGATATTAATTAATTAAGTATACCTAACTCAGGACTCTACACACACTTTATAGATATTCAATAATCATATTACTATTTAAGTTTCTCAACATAAAAATAGGTATTTTTTTTACTCACATCGTGACACATAATTAAAGTTTTAAATTAAACAACTTTGAGTTTATCTTATGGCTCGCGAGCATAATACCCCGAATATAATACCGAGGTAATATAAACTAGAAAAAATATCAGAGAATGCAAAAATCGTTAGGCCTGGTCCAGAAAATGAGGTTCAAGCAAAAATACTCTCAAGAGCCTAACCGAAGTATATTGAATTTTAGGCTGGATAAGGATGAGTCCAGATGGTTTTTTGAGAGAATATTTGATCTGACTTTCTACATCACCCGCGTCATTAAACAAAGATGAAGTAGAAGGTTCTTAAATACCTTACGAATAACGACAGATCCCTAGAGTCACTTACTCGTTTGCCTTTGGTTAAAAAAAAGTCTTTTTGCACTACAATATCTCCCTACTAACACTCATCGCCCTGTAGAAGGTTATTTCACAGATTTGCGAGGGTCATCATTCAACTCTCCAAAGAGATAAAAAGCTTTTAATCGATTGCGTCACGATAGGAAAATCATACCTGAAAATCAAAGTAAACAAAACCCTTTTTGATCATTATAGGGTAAGTCACTATAAATATAATTAAGTTATAAAATAAGTATGTCACTGCTAAAAATAGAATATAACCTAATTATAAATAATGATTAAAATAAAATATTTAAATAATTGACGTTGTGGAATCCAAAAAATTGAATAAAATTTTCTACAGGGTTTTATAAATTATTTTTTTTTAGTTTTTCATTTTATGCTTCGTTATTTTTATTTTAAAATAAGTGTTAAAAAAGTACCGTACTCATAAAATATCTTACTCTTAAATTACCCTTTCATATAATACCCAATTAAACTGATGACACAATTTTATCTATTTTAAATGACATCATCGACTTATTATAACTGATGATCAGAAATTTTATACTTCCATAATTAAACTTATTAATAAAAATAAATTATTATTAATTAATAATATGGGACAATTTTGAATAATAGACCAAAAGTTTTCCCATAAAATGAAATCATTTGTTACAACTCATAGTTAACTACATAAATGAAACTTAAAAGAGCATAAAGTAATTATGATGACTTTCCTTCAATTTTTAACGTAATTATTTTTACTCGGTTTCCATTTGCAATTTTATGAAATAAAATGAGGTCAAAAGATTTTAAATGAATTCTTCTTCTTCTTCTTCTTCTTCACGTGGAGATATGTATATGAATCTATTTTTGTAACCAAAACTGGTTAAACTATTAATTAAGGCCAAAAACTTAGACCCGAATTAGTAAACGCGTTACAATGTATCGGCGTTAAATGTTAACGAGTAACGGTAACGCTCAATATATTTTAAAATGTAACGATGTATTACGAATAACGCTTACCCCTTTTTTCTCAAGTTAACGCTAAACCAATTTCATGTAACGCATGACCCATCTCCTATATTAATATAAATATACATCTAAATCATTCAATTATCCACCCAAAATATTACATAAATTGAACATCTTCTAAAAAACGAGAAAAATAAATAAATGTGGAATAAAGGAAATATAATTTGAGTAAATGATAAATAATAGTAATATAAAGATCTTTAATAAAATTAACTCCGGGCCTACATTTAAAAATGAAAAGGTAACTACTATAAATATAGGTGTACAACATTTAGGGGGAAAATAAACAATTCCTGCATGGTAAAGTACCGCGTCAGCACGTTTGGTATTTCACTTACGACTTTCATGGGTAAAGTAGGTGGGCGAGAATAAAGGCTTAAATTTTCACGCATTTCGTACATAATATTTCTATTAAAACAACCTTACATGTTTCCAGTGCATGCACGGTCACATTACCTACCCCAGTCTTGGGGAGAGAAGGATGAGGTGAAAATGAATAATGATGATGAGATGATGATGATGAAGGATTGATATGCAGCTCTAAGAGCATGAGCCATATATTATAATATATAAATGAGTATATATATTTAGAAACATATAATATTATATTAATATATCAATATAAATATTATATATATTATATAATATTAAATATATTATAATAATATTATACTAATAAATATAATTAAATAAAGTATAAATATATACTACAAAATTATGACATAATATCATAATATAATAAAACTAATACATATTTGACATCATCATAACATCATCATATCCATAACATTTCTGCGACTTCATTTATCATAACAAACCTCACACCATTCATTTCTCACCAAAAAGAAACTGGGGGCTACACGGTGCGTAGAAACTATGCACTAGAAAACAAGAAAAGTGTAGAATATATAGACGACCATAGATTCGAATACCCAGAGGACCCATAGATATTTCCAGTTCCCCTTTTATAACACAAAAAAGCAGCCCACTTAGGATATACCTTTTAGTGAAGAAACTTAACAAGTATTCGCATAAAGAAAAAACTGCGAACCCCTACAAGAAGCTTCACGGACGGATCCATGCAAAATAATGGCAATCAATCAAAGCGCAATAGTTGGACCGGGTTCATCCTTACAAACCTTAATTCTTTCCCTCCCTATTAAAGGTGGGAGCCACACCATACCCGTCTCATTAAATCACCCAAAACAGAACAAACAAAACGTTTGCCCTCATTTACATTCACACACCTATTATGCACGGCGCAAATCTTTTCGAATACTTGGGGAACTAAACCCTCCAGCAAATCAGTCCTTCTTCTTTCTTAAAAGCAACAAAATCCATTGGTATTAAGTACCCTTTGCTGACATCACCAAACTCTACACCCTTTCTTTCCTCACGATCGGTGAATCATACATGGCAAATGATACATCCAAGCCGTACCCCCGATACATACCTAGCATTATTCCTCACTCCACACTATCCATACCGCTTAAACCAACCAAAAACTAATCTTCAACATACTCAACAAGCAAAATATTGTGTTAGTTGCAACCACATAGGTACCAAAACCATCTACACGTATATCTTTATAAGTAAGATTCTCAAAAAAACTTTCAAATTTTACCGTATTTCATTATCTTCACACACACACAAAACTCTCATAAAGAATACATATTTCTTTCCTTATT
>JABUQX010058187.1:0-34039 GCA_015478945.1 Trachelipus rathkii | reverse complement strand
TTTTCTTGTATCTTATTATTATTATTATTATTATTATTTTATGTATTATTATATTATTGTATTATTCAATCATTATTTTTATTATCTTTTAGACATATTAATTCTTAGTCATATTATTATTATTATTATTATTATTATTATTATTATTATTATTATTATTATTATTATTATTATTATTATTATTATTATTATTATTATTATTATCACTTATTTAATTATTTTTCTCTTTTCAATCGACATAAGAAAGTTACACAAACGACAAGCTACGTTACTCTATAATGCTTTGCATTGGTTTTAAAATATGAAATGTTTACAAAATTATACAACACAGAATCAAAACAATGTGCCTTAATATTTTATTTCTAATTATTATTATTATTATTATTATTATTATTATTATTATTATTCATCATTAATATTATTATTATTGTTATTATTATAGATTATTATATTTAAATTAAATAATAATAATAATAATAGTTAATAATAATAATAATAATAATAATAAAATTATAATGTTCTTAATTAGATTAGTATTATTTTTTTTATATATTATTATTATTAGTATTAATTATTATTATTATTATTATTAATTATTATTATTATTATTATTATTATTAAATAATAATAATAATAATAATAATAATAATAATAATAATAATAATAATAATAATAATAATAATAATAATAATAATAATAATAATAATAATAATAATAATAATAATAATAATAATCAATAATAATAATAATAATAATTAATAATAATAATAATAATCATTATTAAAATAATAATAAATAATAATAATAATAATAATAATAATAATAATAATAATATTATTATTATTATTATTATTATTATTATTATTATTATTATTATTATTATTATTATTATTATTATTATTATTATTATTATTATTATTATTATTATTATTAATAAATAATAATAATAATAATAATAATAATAATAATAATAATAATAATAATAATAATTAAAATAATTAAAATAATAATAATAATAATAATAATAATAATAATTATAATAATAATATAATAATAATAATAATAATAATAATAATAATAGAACGCGAGCAGAAAAGGGAGCAATTTTAATGTCAAACGAAATCAATGAACAGATTCATTATTCAACGTGTTTACTCCCCATATATCAATAAAGTATATATATAATATACTATATATATATATATAATATATATATAGTTATATATATACATGATTTCGATTTTATTTTACCTTTATAACTATTATATAATTATATATATATATATATATATATTTATAAATATATATATTTATATATATATATAGTATATATATATTATATATACGCTATATAGATATATATATACTATGTACTTATAATATTAAAATTATACTAAATATATATTATATATATAGTATATTATATATAATTAAGAGTAAAATTAAAAAAAGCAAAATACAGAATGAAACAAGCTTCATATATTTTAATTATTATTATATTATTATTTTATTTAGATTATTATTATTATTAATATTATCATTAATTAATTATTAATTATTATTATTATTAATTATTAATTAATTATTAACTAAACGTCCAGCAACCGTCCTTAACACACTGACTGTTGCTATGGTGAAAAAAATAAATATAATTATAATTAATAATAATAATTATAAGTAATGAATAATAATAATAAATAATAATAATTAAAATAATAATAATAATAATAATAATTATATAATACTAATAAACATTAATAATAATAATAATAATCATAATATAAATTATTATATTATATATTATTATTATTATTATTATTCATTATTATTAGTATATTATTATAAAGTATAATTAATACTTTTCATATTCATTAGTTATTATTATTATATCATTATTATTATTATTATAATATTATTATTATTATTATTATTATTATTCTTATTATTATTATTACTTTATTATTATTATCATTATTATTATTATTATTACTCATTATTATTATTTATTATCTTTCTTATTATTATTACTTAATCATTGTTATAAAAGAATCATTTATATATTATCTTTATTATATTTTATTCATTATAAATTTTATTATTACTATCAATTTTTATTATTAGTATTAATTATTATTATTATTATTTATTATTATTATTATTTAGTAGTATTTATTATATTATTCTTATATGCAGATTTTTGCATACAATTTTTATTTTTAGTTGATTAATTAAAATACTTAGTTGATAAGGTCATTAGTTTAATTATATACCTCTGTTATTATTATTATTATATTATTATTTATATTATTATTATTATTATATTATTATATTATATATTATTATTATTATTTTTATTATTAATCAGAAGAATTCCTAGATTTATAAAAATAAAAAGCTGTATGTTTGTTTAATTGGGTCAGTTAAGGATGGTAATTTTAAATAATTTATCAAATTGAATGTATTCATCAGCTCGATATGAAGGACATTAATTGAGTTACGGACGTTATTAATCCTATTAATAGTGGTTCTAACTGTATCCATGGATTGCAGTCTCTTATAAAGATATATATGGAGGATCTTTAAAATATATATATATATATATACTATGTATTATTATATATTATATATATATATATACTATATATCATATATATATATATAATAAATATATTATAATAATGGCTTATTGTTTAAATAATACTATATTAAACTTAAACACCCATTTTTGTTTAGCATTATAATACATAAAAATTAAAATTTTTATGTATATATAAATATATTATAATATATAATTATAAAATAATATACTATATACTATATATAATATATAATTACATATATATATATATATATAATATAATATATATATATATATATATATATATATATATATATATATATATATATATATATATATATATATATATTACTATTTGATGTATGATAGTTTCATGGACCAGACCACACGGCCAACAAGGATGCGGCACACTGCGGTTTGAATAATCAACTCCAATGCGCTGTGAGTCCTTAGTATCATGTACATTCTAAATGCTCCCCCAAACGAACCCCACCCACCTAAAAATGGTTACGAATCTCGATCATGGACGAATATATGAATATTCAACAAAACAAATAAATAAACAAGATAACATAAAAAGATGTCCTTACATTAATGGATATCAGATATTAAATACAACCAAAAATTAAAGTGTACTAAATCAGTTCTTGAGATAAGAGAAATGTGAAAGTTGGTGTAATTTAATGTTGGAAGATTCGAGGATAAGAGTTTTATAGGAATAACTTTATAGAAGTGTTGATATATCATTGAGTAGGAAAACGAGTCGATGCGAATGGGGTGCAGGTAGAGGTCCAATCCATGAAGATATGGTGAAAGAGTGCGCGAGTCAATGCGACGCAAAACTGACAAATGGGAGGGGATCCCGGACACGTAGTTGGCTGTGAGTGATGTGACCAACGCGGAGGCGTGCAAGTATCACTCGATGCAAGCTTTCGTGGTGGAAGGAGATCACTCACAATGTTCCGGCTTACATTTCTAAGTTTCGACCCTCTAGTAAAACAGGTAGCCTCTTTGTTTTCGGATGAGCAGGATAGAGTTATTAATCCATAGATGGGAGGCATACCTTGTCGAATGCATCCGTGAAGTGGTACCTAGAACAGCTTCGGAGGCAGCCATTCTGGCCTCTCTGTCCGCGAATTCATTGCCAGTTACCCCTACGTGAGAGGTGATCCAACATAACTGTAATTTGTCTCCTTAGCGAGATGGAGCAAGCAAAGAATAGTGGACAGCGGATACCATTTGTTTTAAATAAGGGAATTACACCGCTTGGAGGCGCTGAGGGAATCTGATCAACATAAGATGGTCTTGGTTAAGATAAAAATTCGAAAGGGCAATCATTATAACCATTAGTTCTGTCGAAAAAATGAAGCATGAGGGAGAGATTGCGGTCAGAGGGACGACTTCCCGCTGTTTTAGAGCCGTCAGTAAAACACTGGGGGTAAATTCACAGTGAACTGTGGAATGGAGACAGAATCATGCTTTAACAAAAGGCAGATGCGGTGGCGAGACTTGGAGAGAGGTCAGAAACAGCAGATTCTTGGACAATCAGGGAACAGCCGCGTGTAATTAAAATTTCATCTTAATAAGAACGGGCACAGCACTTCTTGCAAAGGTATAGAAGTAAGGATGTTATAACGGTGTTGCAAATGTCGAGTAAGGAGGATTCTGAGTATCTCCCGCCAAATCGTGTCAGAGAGACGGTATTGAGTTTTAAAGCGAGATAAGTTCGTGCACTTGATGTATTCCCTTCGAACCAGAAGTGGCATTATATCGAATTCAACTTCAAGGCTCACCCGGAGGTACGATCGGAAGGCTCTAGTAGAGATACGGATCGCCTCATTTTTGATGAAATCTAACAGGTGTAGTAGAGTTGGGAGACCTACTATATCTTACGGAAACCATAGTCAGCTTCGATCGATGTGAGGTGATATAGAGACCGTAAAGAAATTGCACAGCACCCAAGACATTTGAGGCGAATACGATTATAGGTCCAAGCACGCAAATGACAAGTTGTTTTCAGAGGTTAATGTGCGGTGCGTATGTATAGTGGTCATTAGAATGAATCGAGAATTGACTCTGAAAGTTACAGGAATGGGCAAACTATATATAGTTAAGTTCGCGGGAGGAGGGTGGTAGGTCTTCGACTCCTTTTTTTTTATAAATAGTACTGCTGAGGTGTGTGTGGTTGGGTTAGAAATGGGGATGCCCATGGAGTTACCCATGGTGAAATATTCTCAATAGTTAGCTGAAGTTGCCGTTCAAGAAATGGCAGCCGGGCACCAGTAATATATAGCACCAGATCATCAACAAAGAGAGAAAAATTTACCGTCGCTGGGCTAGCAGTAACGATATCATCGAGTCCAAGAGCAAATAATAATTCACTTAGAACACTGCCCAGCAGAACGTACTCATCCTGAGTAAAGTGGCGTGATAAACAGAAGAGCACCAACTGCGATGGATATATTTGACAGAAGGTATTTAATAAAGAGAGAAGCTGTCGCAGAAACAGAGCGAGTGAGTTAAGGGGAACCCTAGTTTTCCACATTGTGGCATATGCTATTTTAAGGTAAAAAAAGACACCAAATACCATCCCAACAGTTGAGAAGACTTCCCGGATGTCATGATCCAGTTTTAACAAGGGATCCGCCGTCGAACAATTTTTGCAGAACCAAACTGGTAAGTTGTGAAAAAGCTGACGATCTCCAGAACAGGCGAGAAGTGCCTGAAACATTTCTCCATAATTTACAAACATGCATTTTCAGCGAAAATTGTCTTGGTTATTCCACCAATCTTGATCTTTCCCAGGTTTTGAATAGGATTACAAAAGCTTTGTCCAATATATGGAAAGAGAATTCGATCAAGATTCTGTTATACAGATCCAGCAAAAACGCTGATGCTGAGGGGTGAATATAACGGAATATTATGTACGAAATCATGTCTGGGCCAAGGGCACAGTGCTTTGCTATTTGCAGTGCAGTTTGCAGTACTCTGCAAATGCAAAAAAGATGGTTATAGGAATAACCTATCCCCATTTGCTGTTAAAAAGTCTGGCAGTACAGTGTTAATTCTCATTTTTGAAAGACTTCAGGATAGCATAAAGAGTTCGAGTGAGCTAGCAAAAACTTATAACTAATGCATCTGCAGCAGCTGCTGGAGCAGAGATGGTATCGGTTATATCAGCCCATAACAGATGACTATGTTCGCAGGTTGTCTGTTCTACGAATATTCCTATACAGCAATTTGCACACTGAGAAATATTGTGCGAGTTGGCAGTTGAAGTATAAGTTCGAAAGTATTGCTTACGAGTTTGGCAATTAATTAAAGATAATCATTTTTGAGGTGGTGAGGGTCCTTTTGTATTGCCTGTAGAGCTTTTTCTTCTCTCGGTTAGCTTGTTCACACTTTTGGGACCAGCAAGGGGTTGCGAACGTCTACCTGCGGAAAGATAGCGGTATGCAAGCTCCTGCTGTTGTGATGATAACTTGCTGGAAAAAGTTAAAGGCATCATCAATAGTTGGGAATCGCTTATTGAAGGAGAGAAGTGGATATCACGTGTGGCCTGATGAAAAGAGCCACTGCTCGGTCATAGCGGCAACTGGAATTGGGTTTTAACATTGGGCTCGGTGCAAGTTTCTTTAAGCATTTTAAGGCTATTGGGTAATGGTCACTGCCGTATAAGTAATCAAAGCTGGACCAGGTGAAGCGATCCATAAGAGAACAGGAGCAAATTGAAATATTTATACAGGAAGAAGTATGCGTTTCTAAACGTTCATATGTAGGGAGTCATGTGTTAAGGCATCCAGAGAAAAGGGGGATAAGAGATCAACAAGGATCTTAGTCTTAGACGAGTTGACAGAGTCGCCCCATAAGGGGACGAGATTGAAGCCTCCAGCATTAACCCTATTGTTGGGGAATGCTGCTTAAAAAGGTTGGCTAAGTTAGTTTTAGTAAACTCACTACTTGGAGCCAAGTTCGCCCCTCAATCATAACACCTTTTTATATAGAAGTTAGCTGCGATTTGTATTCCGATGGTTGGAAGAAGTCGCGATAACATAGTTGCAGTTCCTGCAAACATATTCGCTTTGGTGTACATATGTTTATTAATTGAACATGTTCTTCAAACTTAGAGTAGTAGCCATGGCAATTCTATTGAGGGAAGGTGGGCATGCTGTGTTGTTATGAATATTATGAGGATAGTCTTTTTGAGAAAAGTATCTATGTGGCTAGGAGTAATATTGGAAGTGGATACAGATGAGGAGGAAAGGCTGAGACGTGGGTCCCGACGAGAGAGCATAAATCTTGTGGTAAGATAGTCGCGCAACAAGATTGGTGTACGACGGTTTTAGGGAACAGTTTTGGGGTATTTTGGTGGATGATTCGCCATTGAATGCGAAGTAAGTTGAGTTCAACCAAGTCCATGTTATTATATGGACTTCGTTGATCGTTGGAAGAGTAACCAAAGTGCTCTTGTTTGGGAATGGGAACGATATCATTATCTGTCAAGCAAGCAGATTCAGAAAAATGTGGAGAATATGGGTATGTTTCCATAGAAATGGGGGAAGAAAGGTGTCACCGGAAAAGCGTCCTCTTTTTGAAAGGGTGTTAGAGTCGCTATATTGGGATTTTGATTTTGATAGACTGTACAATTTGCGTTAAGATGGGGAAATCTCTGGGTTCTCTTTCATGCCGCCAACAATCCAGAAAGCTTGGGGGTTCGTGTTTGCGTTTGAACGGTTTCTATTCACCTCCCTAGGAAGCGCAGGAAGCATTTAAAAAAGAGTGGTTCAACACATCAAACTCTATTTGGGAACTATAATCCATTTCATCTGCTAATGCAAAAAATTATTTAGGGAGTGCCGAGACAGGAAATTCGGAAAAAAGAGTTGTAGGAGGATTCAATAGGGGCTGGAATAATCCTGCAAGCTATCAGAGGATTGGTTGGTCGGTTCTTCGACAGCTGTGGTTGCTTGGGTACAATATATTAATGTCAATGCTTTTGTCTCAGGAATAGACATGGCGAAGTCTCTTCTGAGTTGCATTTTTTTTATTTACATCTGGAAAATATTAATAATATATCTTTACGAGTAATCTTTGCCTTGATGCTTAATCTTTGTTTTTTAGACATCTTTTTCAGGGTGCAGTAGTAATGTGGAGACGATAGGCAACAAAGACGCAAATTCTGGTGAGTTTGGCGAACTCAATGGGAGGGGTATAGGGATTTTTTTGGCATGCAAGCTCTCCAAGCTATGTGGAGGAGAACCGACTTAGTTTCATTGCTGGTTAGTTGAAAGCTAGTACTCGGGTAGGTTTGTTGACGGCATTTTGTGTTGGAGATTGGATGGAGGGCTGTTTTTTGACTATTTGAATAGTCTGTAATATAGGCAGTCCAGGTGAGCAGGTTACAGTAGCTTGAGTTTCGCTGGGATTTGGGAGAAGAGTTCTACTGGAATGTTCTACTGCTGCAATATGTAGCATAGACGATGTGCCTTGATCTTGTAGGAATATTTGTTTTTGAGTATGTATGGTTCGCTTCCTACTCAATTTTTGTTATGGTGATAACTTCAAAACCTCATTTTCAAACAGGTAAGAAGGTATTTAAAGGGTAGAGGCACTTTGGAGTTCTGCACAGAAATTACATATGTTGACAAATGCCTACTATAGCCGCCCAAACAAAAGCATATTCTAACATCCTCCAAATGAGGTAGAAGCAGAAATATCTCGTAATCTCTGCATTAAGACTTGAAATCAATTCATACTCTAGAGGCTACTTAAGTCATGAGCATTGCACTAACCAAGCTCACATTCTAGCTATCGATACTTATCCTACAGCTCAATCTGATCGATTATCACGCATATCTCAATTTATATCGTGAACAAGTGGAATAAGAGCATACACGCATAATAAGAAAGAGAAACTCACACTGACTGCTAAGATGAAAATATAGAGATAAAGCCATAAAGTACTCACCTAATAAAAAGATAGATTTAGGGAACCATAATAATGATATACCAACAAAATTATATACCCTAAATAAATCAGAATAAGTAAAGAACTATATGATAATATAATAATATATAATATAATATATATACTATATATATAGATATCTATATTATATATATATATATACTATATATATATATAATACTATTAGTTGTTATCAATAGCAATATCTATCGAATAAATATAAGAATATGCCAGTACTAGGAAACTATAAAAAAAAAAAAATGTCAAATTTCTAAAGTGTGAAAATTGGAGTTAATCCACTTTAGATCTGAGCTTAGTCAGAGTGTTGGAATGAGAAAAGATGTGAAGATAAAGGAATATGAAGTAAAAAAAAAAACACATAAAAGAAAGATTTAACAACCAAAGCGTTCCGGTGAAAAGTGTCCAATGTGATATAAAGTGAATGTAGGTATGAAAATATGTAATAAGTAAAAATGAGAGTTGTGTGATTAATATGTTTCACTGATTGACGAATAGAGAGACTGAAGTTTGTCTGATTTGAAATAAAATTAAATTTGGAAATTCAAACTTGGTTGTTGGCATTTTTAAATACCCTCTCTACGAATTTCGGGTTTTTGAGCGCAAGAATATTTTATTTTTAAAATCCATTTTTTTAATTAGTATTTGTACTTCAAACACTCTTGATAATAAACCGAAATTACTTAAAAAAGAAAAAAAGAAAAAAAAAACTAAGTGAATATTGAGATTCGGGCTCGTTTTGAAGGCTTGTCGTTCCATACGAAAAAGGAGGAGAAGAGATGTCCCAATATTATATTTTATATGGAACAGGATGTCCCAATATTAGATTACAGGTCTTTAGAACCAAGAAATATCCGACATGGACAAAATGGCTCATATATGGGGACAAATGTCTCAAATATGGGACAGGATGTCCCAATATTAGATTACATGTGTTTCGCCCCAAAAATAATCTGACTGGGACAAAAAAAATATATATTTTTTATTTATGAAATTTTGACACAAATTTTCTATAAACTTAATTCGTAGTTTATCCAATTTCCTAAAAATTTTGCAGATTCATTTAGAAAAATTTAAAAAAGAAAACGTTTGGAGCGATTTTGATAAAATTTGTCTATTGTATTACATTTAGTTTGGCAATTTTTTATCATAGGAAGCAAAATAATGGAGCAATTCACACATATTGTCGAACATATTTTTCTATGAATTCGATCAAAATTTACACACACTATCATTAATGTTAACCTAGCAAAAGTACACCTAATCACATATATATAATATATATATATAATATATATATAATATATATATATACTCATGGAAAAACCACATAAAATATATTATAATCAAATAAAATATATTATAATATAAAAAACAATGAATAAAATAATATATCATATCATAATACTAATAATAAACTTATATAAATAAACATTTAAGTGTTCACAAAATAACTATTGATCATCCGTTAATCATGATGAAATATATACTTAATACATTAAAACTATATATATATATATATATATATATATATAATATATATAAATATATATATCCCCTATAAATTATACCTAACTCCCAAATATAAAACCTCAACATAATAATAATAGTATATATATACTATAATAAAACCTAAAACACCACCATAAATAATATAAATAAACCAATAATTTAAAATCTAATATAATCATATATTAATAATAATATATATATATCCACCTAACCAACCTATAATATTACGATAATATAATAATCATAATAACTAATAAAAACTATAACACAAATAGTATACCTATGTACTAGGAAAACATATTTTGTACGAACATCCCAATGTACTGCCTCAACCCAATCGGGCCTGTAAGCTAATGGACGAGTTTTTTCGCGCAGGGAATTGTAAATACACTCGACATACAAACGTGTTTGCGAATCGAAATAATAGCTGGAAGGTACAGCGCGATATAAACCATCTTCCAATCTTACTCTGCTAAAAGCATCCGATGCCAAGTACCAGAACTAAATAGAAAAATAAAAAAATCAAAAATAAAAAAAAAAAAAAAAGAAAGAAAGAAAAAAAACCCACAAAAAAATATAGTTATAGATAAAAAAAAAAACCAAACCTGTAAGATAGGCTTTAATCCAACCTAAGTGTGACATACCACAAGGCACTGTGCGGAAACTTAGAACTTAGTGACATAGTCAGTCACTCATTAGAAAACGATAACCAATCCAACACGACAATACGAATATGATAGTGGTCAATTCTGGCCTTTGTATAAGGATATATGACAATAATATTAAACTTTAATCAAAACTCCATACACACTAAGTAGGATATATATATGGCAAAGGTTACTTATACATGCATTTGGATGTAGCAGTTAAGCCTCTCCAAGTATTTATTAAGTGGTTAGATGAGTACCGCCAGAAAGTGGATTCGCCTCGGTCACTGGTAAACAGCCAGAGACGATAGTCTACTTATCAAAATACATACTATAAGTAAGGTATGGCAAAGTTAATAATATATGCATTTGGATGTAACAGTTAAGCATCTCCAAGCATTTATTTAATTGGTTAGATTGACAGATCACGCCAGAGTAGGATTCCGGCCTCGGCACTGGATAAAACAAGCCAGAGAGATAGAACTGAAGAAGTGGGAATTGGCGAAGGAATTCAATGATCACAATATATAGGAGAAAACGATAAAATATTTTTTTATTGTATCTCCTCATGAAACTAAAAAAGAACGATGTTTCCCCGAACTCTCACCTGAAAGTTAATATATTTCAAAAATAAATTATTTTATTAGAAACAAAGGTCATAGTCGATTTGCAGTTGCGATTATAATGAGTTGCTCATCCAAGATTTGAAAGGACGTCATAAAAAATCACATGATAAACCCATCGAGATTTATATATCACATTAATGACCTGCCTGCAGTAAAATGAATGATGAACCTTTATGATTGAAAAAATGTTAAAACGATTGGCAAGCTTTCATATTCAAGACAAAGGGAAACACCATGATAATTGAAGCGATATATTAGAGCTCTGGAAGAGCTCAGAATAGTTTTACACAGAGCTTATTGACGGGAAAAGAACGAATTATACTATCACATTACTTTAAAATATCAATGACCAAAACGAGAGATTGATGTGAATGTACTTATATCCAAACTTTATGTTACGTTTAAGAATAATAGCTACTTATTTCCAGTTACTGTTAGCTCTGCAAAGAGAAGCTTTCCTCGAAAATGAAAGCTCATACAAAAATTTACTGAGAAAACACCATGACTCAAGACCGGCTAATCTGCAACTGGACTACTTTACTTCAAAATAGAATAAAGAACTTGGACAGACGACTTTTATAATTTGAATTGACCTAATTAAGACTTTAGCTGCAAGAAATAGTCGCAGAAGTTATTTTTATAAAGGTTAGGCAAATTATTAATATATAATATATATAATATATATATATATAATAATATAAAAATAAAATAAATAATAAAAAAGAATAAATATATATATATAATAAATATATATATATATAAATAAAATAATATATATATATATATATAATATATAATAATAATATTAAAATTAATATATCATATATAATATACTATATATAATGAATAATAAATATATTAACATAAAAAACACACACTATCCACATACCTCCAAGACAAACACACACTATATACAAGATATATATACTTAAAGTATAATAGTAAAAAACCACAAAAGCCATAACATATTTACTTATACTATACAATACATACATTATATAATAAAAAATAAATACAAAAAAATACAATATATATATTAAATATATAATAATATATAAAAAAAATTAATAATAAAAAATATTAATAATAATATATAATAAAAATAAATATAAATAATAATATTAATAAATATAAATATTGAATATATAAATGATAATATATCATAAAACATAATAAAGAAAATAAATATATATATATATACATAATTAATATATATATATATAATAATATATAAATAATAATATATATATCAATATATATATAAAAAATAATAATAATAAAATTCCACATTTTTGACGATCTACAAAAGACAATTATCTCGAAAAATCATTTTAATGCCTTATATTAATACTTGTAGTATGTTTCTCTATTAAAAACACCGCCAGGGCCCCGCAAAAGACCAATTTGCCGGCACCCAGAGGAAACCAGCAAAAGTCATAGAGCTCACGACACTGCCTATATTTTTTAAAAAATTAATTGAAAATAAAAGTTTCAAATTTAATAAAATATACAAATTAATAATATCATAAATACAAATAATAGAGTAATGGATAAGCGGGAGGGGAATTTATATCTGCAATATTCGAATTTTTAATTTAAAGATTACTCAGACTCATTAGAAGATACTGTGACGAACAAAAAATTAAAGCCAAGATTTCCAAATATAAAAATATTTACTAGAGCTAACCAGACCTTAAAAAAAAAAAAAAAATATATATATATATATATATATATATATATACTATATATATATATTTATATATATAATAATATTAAAATATAATATACTATTAATAGAAATATAAAAATATAATTATAATATATATAATATAATAACATAAAATAATATTATAATATAATACTATATTCGAATATATAATAATATTAGTCTGCAGCTTTTTTTTTTTTTTTTTTTTTGATTTTTAACTAAGAAATTACCACCACTCACGGGCTGAGCCCTTTTTAAGAGGGGGCAGGAAATAAAATACAGGAAAGCCCACCAAGTTCCCAAACTAACACAAATCTCTCAGGTGTGCGCAGACGATGAGTTTTCTAACTCTAGGAAAGATTTAATTACAGTAATTTACTCCTGTATGGCAAAGGAGTATTCCACAAGAACAGAAGTGCTGGAAAGAGGAGGCACCACAAACGATACGAGTCTGGATTTATTCAATGCTTATCACGCAGAAAAATTTCCACTAAAACATGCGAGTAAGTAAATGGCACCCCTTGTATTGCGGGGGCGACGCAATGGATGGAGGTGGAATGCTAGTGGCCAACTCCTCTGAGCATCAACCGTTGTTATAGAACCTATAGAAAAGAGAGATAGTGCGGCCAAACGTGATCACGCAGCAAGAAGAAGAGGATGAAAGTCAAGAAGAGTTAGAATTACGTAAAGGGACTCGGACAGTTATATTAGTCTCTTAAGCTTCTCTAGAACTCAAACTCTATCCAATATAAGGGTGGAGCCGGAGCCCCCCAGATGGTTAGATGAAACAGTACTCCAACAAGGGACGAATAAAGGCCAACTTATTAATAACTGAAAGTAGCTGTTGACCAGAAGAATAAAAAAAATCCCAGCAACCTGAAACAGAAACTCCCAGTTATATTCCTGCAAAAAGGCCACATACAATAAGCAAACCTAGTCATAAGATATACAACAAATATGATGATGAGGTTTACACAAGATAAATTTCTACATGTATTATGTTACAAGAGAACCCCAAAAGAACTGATTATAGTGTCAAAACAGCGTGAGACGTAGAAACTCGTTGTTCGGGAAAAAAATCACCGAAATGATATTAAGGAAACGGATGTAATATATTCGAAGAGAGAAGATTGTATAAAGTATGCCTATGAGTATTTTTACAAGAAGGATTGAATTATACAAACAGAAGTGTGATGGATGGACAACACACAAACACGGGAAATATACCACAATACAACATGCTCTACGACTAAACAAAGAACAACATAGAATCGGAAAGCACAGAGACGAGAGGCAACTCTAGATGCAAAGAGGGAGGATATTAATAGAAATGAGTGGAAGAATGGATGAGTTGTAGATCCATCCGCACATAAACGATGTAAACATAGGTTAAGTAGCATAAAAAATTGCAGGATAGAGAAAAAGTAAGAATAAAGTGGAGATAAAACAGAACCTTGAGGTAAACCACAATAAACAGGAAATGAGGAAGAAGTCGACTACACTTATCAACGAGATAGCTTTGATAATGGAAGACGACCAGAGTAGAAGAACATCTGGAACAAGAGAAGCAAAGTAGTACACGGAGCGAAACCACAACGAGAACGGGGAGACCCTAAAGAAAAGTAGCCCGGTACATGCCATACTCACCGAATACACAAGCGACACTTTCGAAAAACCAATATAACGTCGAATAAACACACAACAACAGCGAAACAGTCGCAAACTACCACACAAGACCACTTACCCATAAGTACCCCTGAGCAGCCAGCTCAGGAACACCCAGTAAATCCCAGTAAGATAG
The DNA here is from genome assembly GCA_015478945.1 of Trachelipus rathkii. Classification (NCBI taxonomy): domain Eukaryota; kingdom Metazoa; phylum Arthropoda; class Malacostraca; order Isopoda; family Trachelipodidae; genus Trachelipus; species Trachelipus rathkii. The sequence continues at coordinate 19,181 of JABUQX010058187.1, read as the reverse complement.
GATAGTTATGCAAAACAAACCTGAACCACCAGACAACCCTAATAGTCCAACAGTTGACCTCGAAAGAAGGCTCGAAAGCCATACTAGATCTTAAAGAAGGCGCAATGAGATCCAGATATGATCCAAGGAAATGAAGTTTAAGCAAGTATTCAAAAGAATCTAATAGATAGAATTAACAAGTTTTGAGAGCCAGTAATAAGGACGAATAGTTGGAAGATCAGAGCGGCTGCCCTTTTTCGGGGTTGGTTGGACATTATGAGGGTAAGGGCTATGAGGAAAAAATTAACTAGTTAGGAATGCGCATAGAGAGTAGAGATGAACGAGGACAGGAGCCAGCTCAGTAGACAACACTCCCTCATAAAACACGGCCGAGGAAAATGCCATCGGGCACTAGCCTTCCTAGTAACGTTCATAGATTCTACAGTAATCCTCATGCACACCAGATCATGCGTAAATCAACGAGGAAGAGACAATAGGAAACTTGAGAGGAGAGAAGATAAGCAGGAGGAGGGTGCCGGAATCGTCCAGTAGCGAAAATTAGAAATTTAGATGAAAAAGAGAGGCCGAAGAGATATACGCCTTTATAACAGAATGAGGAGTATCTACAGAACGTACAAGAGCGAAATAAGTGGGAGGAAAGGCAAACAAAAGACTTAAAAGTTTGTGAAGAGGATGTTATGTTGGCAAGAAGGCCAGAAATTTAATCAGTGGGTAGAGCCAAGTTAGGTTGTCGCATTCTTTTAGTTGAATGGAAAGCATAAGGAGTGTATCGAATAATAAGCTCTTGCAACGATTCGAGCAGAATGGAAATTAATAATTAGTGAGAGTGATATTAGAACGAGACAGTTTTATATGCAGATTGCCCAGAATAGGCAAATATCTCTCCATACTGAAAATGGCAGCAAGAAACATTCCACACCTCCAAGACCCCATGTATTTTGTGCACGAGAAAAAGATTTAGTTTCGAACCGATGGAAAAATCGAACCCCGAATTCCTTACATACTCTACGACGCATTACGGTAACCTTACATTAATCTCAAGCTCGGTGACCGAAGCGCTCCCTCCGAGTCAGAAGACAGATTCACTCCCAATGCATTAAGTTTTGCAAAGAAACGACGCAATGCCCTCCAATTAAGGCCACGATACTAAAGTGCCAAGAAAGTAACGTATTGGGCATGGATGGAGCTGCTGCGAGAAAAAAAAGACCTTTATAAAAATTAAGAGCACAAGATTGTGGTCAGAAATACCGATCATGAGGGAAAATGGTAAACTGTATATAATATATCGAAAGGAAAAAAGTATTAGTGGTGAAACACTAAAATCAAGCAGTGTTCAACGAATTGGTTAGGACGATCTGGATATGTTGCTGTGGTTCCTATTAATTAAGTCGTTCAGATAGTTGTGAATGTTGAATTTTAGGCCTCCTTCCCTCCTGCATCAGTACATAGACGAGGAGACCCAAACCACATCAGTAGTGGATGTACGGATTTGAAATCACACTAATAAATAGAATGACATTCTCGGTACAATTATGGCATGGGAAAGAATTCAAAAAACAGTCTCAGAAGAAGATAGCGTATAAAGAATACTTCAAAAAAAGACAACAGGTTGAAAAAATACTGTTCCTGTCTAAGGAGCAGATAGACCAGAAACAACAAGATATAAATCCGGTAGAGTCAGTAGGTGAGGAAAGATTTTAAGCCAACAGAACATCGACAAATTAGGGACGATTCAAGATTCTCAAGACCGTGTCATAGAGTAAGTGTTAAAATGTTCTATATAGGCAACTAGACTTTACCACATTTAGATATACTGAAATTATAGATAAAAAGGATTAATAGATTGGAGATACTAAGTTCATATTGACAAAAAGAAATCCCTAAGCCTCAGTGGTCTCAGACAGAAAAAGAACTTCAAATATGTTAAGGATAGAGAGTAGCGAAGAGTCCGCCCCTATTCACAGAAATCATGGTATAGCTATACAGAGCACATACAGAACAGATGAGCTGAAGTCAATAGAAGAAAACCACAAAAGCTCAAGCGCAAACCCTACACACCTCATCTTCTAACCCGTGTCCACCTCACTAATCAACACCAGCGACAGCCTCACAAACAACACACAACAATATCAGGACCATACACAGCACAAAATAAGAATTAACACAATCTTTCCTATATAATTTAAAAAAAAAAAAAACCGACCGACAATACAAATAAAAACCACACAACAAAATAATAATGATCTATGTCGTATCTCTAATAAGAGCAAAGAAAAAAAACAAACAGCACTGAACACTCTTAAACAAAATACAAAAAAATCTCCTAAATTCTATGACTCCTATCACACCACCTCACCCGAAGACAACACTCACCAACACTAATCAGATAACTGGCATAAAATATGTAAACAAGTAGTAAACACAATTAAACGTACAAAAATCACAATAACACATCAAAAATCCTCGCACACGCTTTACTAACTTCGAGAACTTAATTATAAAACTAACAAAACACGACCAACCTGACTCCAAAACTAATCCTAATATAAACTTTAAAAAAAGACTAAAAACTGTATTTTATGAGAAAAAATATTTAAAAACCGTAAAGACATGGTAACCTGAAGTGTAATAAATGGATTAAAAACACTAAAAACCTTATCTAAAATTTCGAGCAATAGTCATCGACGAGATAATAGGGCTATGTTTTGCATATCTAAGATATTATCAAAAAATAAACGCATAATTCAATGTATCTCCCAATAAATTATTAACGACCTTAATAAACACCTTCATATAGAATCATACTTATAGCCATAGGCATAATAAGAATCAAATCTGTGGCACTATCCCCAGAACAACATTGCCATAGCTATAAAATTAAAAACAAAAAAAACAACCCCAACAACAGCACAGCAGAGCACAACAACTGTAAGCACAACCTTCCACTTTGCCTAAAACTAAAAACTAACTAAACTAAACTTCTTGGCGCTTTAAAAAAAAAGAATATATTTTGTGAAGGTAAAAATTTATCCCTTAATTTCCATATTTATTATAATATATTTAACGAATCATTAAAAGGAATTTTACTGGTTTTCACTTAACTATTTTTCTTTAATGAATTTGGTTCGAGGGGAAAGTTTACTTTTATTTTATATTTATATACAAGCATAGATTTACAACTCTTTCCCTCACGGAGCCTTTCTACATTTCCCTTTTATTTTCTATATAATAGCACACACTCAGCAGTCTTTACTACTTTTCTGTGAGGTACGTTTTAATGTTCAAAGTCAAACTACGTCACGCGTCTTAAAACTTTAGCAAAAACCATAAATATTATGATTAATAATATTAATACCTGTTTCATCTTCGTATAATATATTCGACAACATACCACTCAAATCAATCCACCTCACTAAATAATACTACCATATACTACTAATACTAACTCCTACATAAATAACTCCTACCATACAAACCACCCAACCCTATAGACTCCTACTCACCTAACCTAAATAAAAACCATGCTAATACAATACTATAATATATATCAACTCAATAAGCACTATAACTAACCTATACAACAATCTATATATAAATCTCACTGCATAATGGATCAATATCTCCTACACTACCTTTATTCACCTTGCACAAATCACCCATATAACAGAACACCGCGCTCGACAGACCAAGAGATAGAGACATTGGATGATATAGAGAGAAGAACAAATCCCTCGAAGCTATATCACTAACAACACCATTACAATAGAGAAAAATACACCCTCCTACTCGCACTAGACGAGAGGTCTTATCCATGACGCTCGCTTGCTATCTCCGCAACGAAAGAGAAACTCTTCATATAGACTCGACCGACGACAAACCGACTCTCCCGAGGGAAACCGGTAACATTTTAAGAAATCCAACACCCCCCCCCCCCACAAACCCCAACATCAAATTTAAAATATATAAATTTTCTTTTATACTTTTATCTTTTCTTTTTTTCCCACACCCCAAAATTAACGATTAAATGTAAAGTATTAATTTTATTATCCTCACATCTTCGTTTCAAATTGCTCATCATTATCCATAAATAAAATTCCTAAAAAGAAACCTGATTATCCGCAAAATCCTCTGATTCGCAATACAACACACCATCTCAGATTCTATACACAGATCATATCTCCTAATACATTACATAAAATTTATAAAACCTTTGGAACTATAGATAAAACTCACTTAACACAGGCCACTCTTTTCACTAAGTTAATTCAAAACTATCAAACTCGCGTAAAATGCCACTAACTATATCGTTTATCTACTAGCCCGTATCTAGTCTTTTTGGCTTTCAAACCACACTCTCTCATAGAGTATCTTATCGCCCGCATCCTCCAAACAACCGACTCTCAACTCGAACACTGCAGCACACTCGAACTCCCACATAAACACCCATATAACATAATTAAAAAAAACAACTATAATATAAAGCAATACACAACCTAACAATCCCTACTACTCAAAAACCACCCCCCCCTATATCCTAGCCAACCCCCTCAAAATGCCATAAACCGATAAAAACCACAAACCCTAACTCATCAACACAGGCACCCATCCACCAAACTACAATCACATAATCAAAAAACCAATACAATAAACTACTCCACTAAATAATCTCTCTACCACATACATAAATATAAAACCAACACAACAAAACTTAAACCACTCACATATTAATACTAATAATATATAAACTGTATATTGTATATACAGTATACTAATACCACTCAAAATATACTCTACATACACTCACAAATATATACACCATACCTAAAACACTCTCACTACACACCCAAATACTACAATAAGAAACATCTACCACCACCCCACTCATCCAAATACCTAACGAAAAACAGAAACCCAACCTAATATATATAACCTACACGAATACACTAAAACAAAATTAAACACCAACTTAACCCCACAACAACATCACTCCACTATAAGTATCACAGATAAACAGACTCGAGTACATAGAACATTACTACAACCACATTGATAAAGAGTATTCTCGCAGGCACACACCTCTGCTATTCAACAAATCACCTGTTGTGCATCAACGCCGACAAAAATATGTCTCTTATCAACTCATCTTCTGCCCACACCACACAAAAATATAGTATCAAGGGCCCTCACCCAGTGACCTCGGTCCCAAAACAGCACTCGCGACTCAATCAGGCCGACTCAAGAGTCCAGTTAGAAATACTCCTCGAGAGAGCCCACAAAAAACTCTGCGCACCACTCTCACTACAGTCCATAAAAACTTGCAATTACTACGTAATGGAATCAGATTCTAACAAGTATTAAAGAGCAATTCAAAAATGTAGTTACGAACATGTGACAAAAATTAAATGTGATAGCTCTCCAAATTCGAACAAACTCAACGTCCATTAGACATAATCTAATACTACGAGAATAAAACACTCAACAACGGATGACGTAACTTCACATCTACTCTCACCACATAAGAACATCTCTTCTCACATTTGCATACTCAAGGGTAGCATAACTCTATAAACTCACGCGAACAGTTAAATCCCATATACGAGATCAAATTCAGTGTAACATGCTAACTACACTATCAACCATACTCACTAACTATAATCACTCAAACTCATAACTACCTCATTAAACCATCTACATATTAAACCAAAATACATACACCCAACCCCGTCTCACTACCATAACCCACCTAATCAACTACATACCCACAATACCACCCAATCACACACGTTAAACAACCACCCCCCACCTCCTCCACAGCCAATAATTACTAAAATATATACAATACAAATCCACAAAACCGAAAAACCCCCCACTACATAATAATAAAAATCAATTTATAAATGCTAAATATATATAAATCTTTAATATATAAAATGCTAATTTATAAAGTAAATATTAATAATACAATATAAAAATATAAATAACAACTAAATTTAAACTTTCAAAATAAACCAATATAATAAATAAATAAATTAATAAATATAATAATAATATTAAACATAAAAATATAAATAAAAATAATAATAATATAATAATATAATAATTATATATATATAATATAAATAATATATATACTACAAATATATAATAAAAAAAAATATATAATATATATATTATATATATAATAAAAAAATAATAACATGTTTTACGCCTCGGTATTTTGTCTTGTATGTTATTATTCTGAGACAATTGAATAGATGAATACCAACAAATTGATGGAACTAAAATAACAACATGACCCCAAAGTTCTGAGTAAAATATTAAAAGACGAGATGATGTTTAGTTTAAGAAGATAATCAAAAATGATTAGGAAACCATAATAATGTGAGTAATATTAAACTAACAGAACTCAGGAAAATAAGAAATTTCCCTTAACCACTAAGAATAAAAAAACATACCGTATATAACCTTCTTATATTGATAAATTCGTATACATTCAGTTCATAAGGGAAATAGGATAGAATCATGCAGGAGTGGATAATTATTATAACCTCATACTCTATTCACACATTTAATTAAAAATCCTCTAAAATCCTCTTCTCAGTTTATCCGTACACTATGACAACTTATTATACTGATACTATTTCAAATAAAAATAAGAAACAAAGCAAAAAAAAAAAAAAATATAATATATAATAATAATTAAAATAATAATTATAATATATATATATATAATTAATAATATAATAAATATAAAATAATAAAATATAAATTTATATATATATATATAAATATATAATATAAAAACGTAATAAAAAAAAAAAATATAAAAACCAAACTATATATTTATATATATTTTATAATAATAATAAAAATTATATATAAATAAATATAAAAAAAAAAAAACTACAAGATACTCTACTTCTTTAGTCGAATGAAATTTAATAAGAAACTCGTATGAAAATATTATAGTTATAAAAAAATATATAAATATAAATAATAATAAAATAAATATATATATAATAATATATAAAAAAAATATATATATAATAAATAAAAACTAATATATAATATTATTATAAACTTAGTAAAAAAAATACATTACAAAAAATGGACCTTGTGAGCTATGTGGAAAACAACTTTATTTTGGTGATCACTTCAGATACAAACTGAAAAGTGTTAAAAGTAAGTTCTTCAAGATTTGTTTTATATCATACAACCCAAAACTTTAACCATATTATGCAATCGTATTCCTTGTAGACAAAACAAAAATATTAATTATATAGCTCCACAGTAATGAATACAGATATATAGCTTAAATATTACCAAACACTAAAAATTCTTTAACTTGACTAAACACCTGCTATAAGTAAAACAAAATATCATAGAAAAATCAGAATTATATGTCAATGCTACTGACAAGGTATTTCGATTCCGAGGAAATAGTTTGGTTAAAATGTAGATATTGCAACTTAATTGTCAGAGAAGTAATGAAACACCAAGTAAACTTTATGACGATCAAGCGCGATAAAAACACTTTTGACATTTCTTTCAACATCGACTGAATGACACGGATACTAAAGTGAGAGAATTAGATTGAATTTACTAACCAAAAATAATAACATCACTAATACATCAAGAAGACGGTGTAGGGCCCAGTAGTTTATAGGTAGTACTTACCCCCAGTCATATCAGTTATCAATGTAGGAAGTGGCGTTTGAGATTAGACAGTTTACGACTGCAAAACTTTATATCAAAGCAGCGAACTGCACATTGGCTGGAGGAAATTTTCTTTCTTGCTTGAAGAATTGTTTGACATGTTAAAAATCTTATTATATTGTAATTTCCGTTCATCTGCAAACACACTAAGCAACAAGTATTTCTAACTGAGTATGACAAAAATCAGGAGTTGATGTTAGGAGCACTGAGAGAAATGAATGTTTACTGATCCTCAGGAGAAAGTTTTTGAATACTGTAGATACCATAAAGCTTGAAAAATTAAGTATGACACATCTTGAAGAAAGGGAGAAGGTGGATAATATGAAACCACATGGGGGCATAGACGATACCAAGTACGAATCGTACCAAAAACGCCTACAGATGTCAACAGATGCGGATTCTGTAAGAAACGTTACAATCGAAAAGCAGTCTGTTAGCTTTAGTTAAGGCCAACCTTGACATAGAGCTTAAAAGGCCACCCGGCTAGATGCAGCTGTTCAATACCGCATATTATTCACTTAATCACATGCATTAAAAAACCATACCACTCCTTCCAACCTCTCGCTCCGGAATTAATAAACACCCGATTTTCTCTAGTCAATACCAAGGTCAGCAACCCTAGATCTTTCAGTTAACGATATACCCGAGAACATCAGACACTACAGAAGACCCTGGAACTATGGAATCCGCAACCAATCAACTGAACTCGGGTCTCTTGAAGTCTCGGGATCAAACTGAGAGCAGTTGGTTATAGGCTCAATTACATGTATAGGACGATGGTGCAGTTGTCATTCACCAGATTCAACAACACTAAATTAACTTCCTGACAATAGTGGCAGTTCATTAAAATGCAACTCATACCCTAACATAAGAGCCATTCCTGAAGTGCGTCTTTTTAATGTAACAAACAGTGGATTATTCCATTTTGTTACACTGTATTAACAGAGCGTCTCCACATCGCAACCATCCCCTATATTACAATAGTCAATCCATGTAGATCTGTATCCGTTACACCAATGACATACCAGATCAATCCTTCAATCTACAATACATCTCCGAGAGATCTTCACATAAGTATCGGAACTAAACGTGAACGCCACGATAATAACACTAGACAATATGAAATGCAAACACATCCGCGACGTTTACAATGTTCTTACTGCAAACATTCTCTTCACGCACACCTCCAAGTCAATCAGAAACATATGTCCTCCATGAAGCTATTTCTAATCCATACGAGAACCAATTGCATGCCCCAAGTCCCTCTTCGTAGTCCTCGCCAGGCAAAATCGCGTCCTCTGACATGTTATGTACTCTACACTAGAAAAATTTTCTTGGCGTATAGTAAACATTACTTGGAAATTTCAACAACGTTTTTTCATGTGACAGCAAGTCCGCACCGGTTCCACCTTCGAGAAAGGCGCATTAACTATGAGACATGCATCTTCTATGCCCCACATATTCGTCCTCTCATAAATGCTCATTTAACACAACAACCACTCAGGATAACAGGTGCTCTATTTTAAAGAGAATGTAACGGTGATCAATTCTTCCAATATATGTACTATACTAGTATCTCTAAAGGAATAAAATGATTCTTCTAGCATAACATCCCTATCTCAACTGACCTCGAACCATAAATTCAACTGAAACTAAATAACACATTTCCAGCGGAATCATAATTCGCACCAGTATAATCAATCAATTAAAACTTAACAATAGCTCCAACCGTTCCATATATTCCTTCATCCAAGAAGTTCTCCAACATGAATATATATTAATCCCTGATGATTCCTTGTCACCTATTACATATATACATGCGTACATATGAAAGTGTTGAACCCAAATTGAATCAAGCAAAACTATGTCATTCCAATACACCGGGCACTTTATCTTTCATTGGGAAATAGAAACAAATATTATTCACGTTTCACTATACCATTATGAAAACCACTTGCACGCAGGCTAATGTCAACAGAGACGAGAAAATTATTTTATTTTATCTTGATATGTTAGAGAAGATTGTTTATTTCTTGAATATTTACATCAAATTCATTGACAATTCACCTCAATTAGGTATACTCATTCAACTTTATAATACATAACACATTTCAAATTCTATTGTAGGAATGCCTGGTCAGATATTGATTAATAATGCCATTTTATTGATTAATCACTAACTTTGCTAGATGAGTAAACACTGGCATCTTTGTTGACTACTTGATGGAACATGAAAACGGAAGATCGTCCTTTTTTATAATTACTGAAATTTTAACAAGGAAAGCAATATATATATAATACTATATAAATAATATATTATATAAATAATATAAATTCCTCACTAAAAAAATAAAAATCAATAATAATAATATATTAGCGTAATTTGATACACAAGAGCAACAATACAATTAGAAAATCCCCAACAATCTATGTATTAAAAACACGTTTTGCTCTTATCGACCGTCTTCGAAGTTTACATGTATATAATAACATACTAGGATCGCCAAATTTATATTTGATAATAAATGGTCTGACTACTAGAATAGAATTCTATAAAATCCACATATGATCAGGTCAGAAATTAAATTTGGTTGAACAAAAAAGACTAGAGGTAAGCTACACCATATATGCACTACTTATTTTAGTTACTTTAATCACAAGGTCAATCAATTGTTACCGTTCCAGAAGAGTCTTTCCGAACAGTTCAGCAGCCAATAAGATCTGAAAAAGAAAAAATGACTTAAATAAATAATAAACAGATTTTTGTTTAAGGATTTAAATTAAGTCTATTATTTAGAAATATAAAATTAAAATAATCCTTTCTGAAAATTTAAGCAAAATCGTAATATTAACAAATAAAATTCACTACTTGAAATGATTATCTTTGCCAAAAAACTTTTTCTCTGGACACACGCATGAACCGCAAAAACAATAACTCCATTACATCGATCTACCAGGAAAATGCAGATTAGCACCTATAGCCCCCACAGTGTCAACTCATATCTCTCAAACAGCTCGCCTAGCAATGCATCAATATCCAATTTTGTGCAAGTCTGAACATCAAGAAAAAAACAACTCGTATCCAAGGTAGAAGAAGCGTAAGAAAGATATTAAAATTCGTTATGCTAGAAACAAACAAGCAAAAAAGAGCAAATGTTTTAGGAAAGATTTTTTACAAAGCCTCTCTATTTTTCCCCACAAGACAAAAACCTAATATGCACACATTTATCGACCTCATACAGCATACTAACCACATGGAGTTCACGACATATCGCACTTTCCCTCTCCATAAAGTGCAAACCCAATGATTTCGCCTTACTATACAACAGTTCCTCAATATATGACTATCATAATAGTTACTACAGAAAGCTAGACTAATCAAATTATATACCGTTCTCTATTCTCCACAGAATATAGACTCGCCTTATAAATAATTTATATTCATAGAGGGATGTAAAAAACAATGCAGAAGAAATGGTTGCGCTCTATCTCGTTGATTCGTTCTAAAACACTTCTGAAATGCACCGACGACGAAATAGTGATACGCTATAGGCCCAAAGTATAAATACAGAAACCACTCCGATACTAGATCCCACCCACAACGACCTCACAATGCAAACAAAGGTTCAAGGTCTTACTTCGCAATCACATGTAATCTCGGAAGCACACATCAACACACTGTGGCATTGAGAATTCCCTATAAAATAAAGACACACTTTCGATACAATGTCCGTTAAACATCACGACTAAAAAGCTATCCTTGACACAACCGACGGCTACGCGACATGTTTATCTCGCATCATAATTGTTTTTCCACTACTATCATAAACCCTTGATCCAACACGTGCAACATGATCCACAAACCCTCTAACAGCAATTCGAAACTAGCCTCTTACTAACCCCCACACCCACAAACCCAAACCATACCGTCTGACAAGAATGTTCGCGCACAGGTTCAAAGATAAAACGCACAGGAAAAAAACACATGCGCCCATGCATAACCTAAGCAAATTAATGAGAAAACTCTAAAGAGAGTCTAAACTTCTATGCCTGACGGAAAGTTCGCAACATAGTGCTGATTCCTGTGACCCCTTCACGTTTCCAATTTTCCCAATAACCCAACTTAAACGCCTAGAATTCTAGGATGACAAAACGTTTACGAAAACATACTTATATAATTATGATCAAAATTCAAAAAAACCCACCCATTTTGATGGACTTGCTCACATCCTCTGATGGACCATCTTTGTTGCATAGTTATTGGGTATATTCATTATCAGATATTACCCTTAACGCAAATGGCGTATCTTCACGTCAACCAGCAACAATCTATGATACACTCACTTCTCACAATAAATAGTCACCACAGATATTTCCAAAAAGCACATGGATAACAAGATAAAAGTGATTACTATTAAATACCACTGACAGCTCGGTTGAAACAGTTTGAAAAAAAGATTGGCCTAAATGGGATATTAATTTATTATTCTTTGTACATCCATTTTCTTTTCCACAACCCATGGCTTGAGAATCCATTCAAATATCAAGAAAATTAAACGAAATTTATAAATTCTACAAAACCAATATTAAATATCATACAATCAATATCTTTTTTTACATGAGATATTTTTAATTCGATATATAAATACATACTTTTGATAAAATGTTAGGCTAATCTTTTCTTTAACGAGCACGTCAAACACATAAAAACCACCCTTCACATAGTCATACTAACAACACATCTTCAACCTCCACCCCTTATCAAAACGAAAAAACGAGCGCCATGGACAGCTTCCTCCACACCACAGAATATTGTCTGCAGTTTCAATTGAGCTAAAAAGTGATAAAGTATTCACGTATCGATTCACATTCATCCATCAATGTTTTTACAAATTAGGGTATCCCGCCTCATGGATAATGAGATACATTACATGGACCATATGTGATGTAAGTATTCGTTTGAAAAAATTACCTCCACTATGATTGTTAAAAAAATGACTCAGGGTAAAGCACAGCAATCTACCAGCTTTCAACTTACTTGAATCTATATTATAACAAAATTCCGAAAAATTTACCCTTACTCTGCAAAAATAAATAAAAGACATCATTCATATAAACCACCCACCCCAAAAAAAAAAAAAAAAAAAAAAGCCGATGGACAACAGCTAGATCATGGGTTCAACGGAAGATCAAAGTTGAAACTAAAGGATTAAAAAACTATTTTTTCTCAAAAAAAATATAATTAATACAAAAATGAAAATTCAGAACAATATAATTTAACATCTTTATTGATAAAACTTGTAACACGTTATTTAAAAATTAAAAATTTGTTCGTAAATAATTATTCATCCCGTAGCCATTAGTAAAAGCAAAGCATCTATGCCAACTGAAGAATAAACATTAGGTATCCTTGACATATTGTGAGTAAAAAAGTCTTTATAGTTTTAAGATTGGTCATGACAATAAAATGAGACCCAAAAAACCCTCATTTTGAGCGCTAAGGCCTAAACAATATTAAAAGCGCAATAATTATAAATTTACAGAATTGTTATATATTAATTTTTTTGAATATAATAACATAACAACGACATTAGTATGTGATATACAGACCAATCGTAAAGAAAAAAGCCTTTGCCTCCTGTAATCTTGCTTAAAATATGTAAAGTTGCTTAAGTGGAGTATTTGCATGGGATATTTGCTTAACTTACATCAAATTTTAGATTGTCAATAATTCTATATTTATGAAAGAATGAAATTTCCAATATCAACAAAACAACGATTTTCACACAGATATGGTTCTACGGCAAGAATGCGGAATAGCTTCAATCAATAGAAATTAACACAAAGAGTGCAAGGAACAAATAACTCGAGACGAACATCATGCAACACAGAGAACATTTGCGCAAATTAACAAATATGAAACCCAAGTAATATCATTACAAATGTGTCCACGTCGCTCTCTCGTTACAGATCAACACGAAGTAAATAGAATAAGATAATATAAACAGTATTTCATAAAACAATTCAATTATAAAACATAATCATTTTTAAAAGAAGGATTAAATGTTAAAAAATAATTTTCAATTATTATATTCCTTCTTAAATTATTGATTAATTATTGAGTATCAAATATCATAATATAAATAGTCCACATGTAACTAGTTGCATCACGACCACCATAATAATAATCACTCCGAACAGTATCTCAAGTATATACAATCAACAAAAATAAGAAATAATTAAACATCTAATTCAACTAAACTAGTAACAATACTAACTATAACAAAATCAACAACCTTAAATCTAGTACAGAATAAATAATATAATAAAACATACGCAGCCAATTCATACTAACATAAAATAGTATGTACGATAACTACACTTAATACCTATAGACTTTCACAGAATAATAAAAAAAGAATAACCATATCACTAAAAACTAATATAAATAATTACAGTATTATACGTAATCACATATAATACAGTATAAGATAAAATAGTATACAAACAGATATATAACAATACTACTGCCCTTCCATACCCTACTCACAACCCCTAACATAAAACAAACAGGATAGGATGGAACGACACCCTCGCCATAAAAATATACGCCACCTAATAAAACCGAAACTACCATACTAAATATATCTACAAATATACCCGCCTACTGAATAAGATATATGTAGGGAACTGGCGCCATCATAATAAATGTAAACCCATATATAATGTAATCAATAATAAAATTATATATATATATATATAAAATAATATATATACTTAAATAAATAATATAACTATAATAAACTATATATAATAATAAATATATAAGAAGATATAAGATAATAAATAGAAGATAATTAATTATAACTAATTATAGTATATATATATGATAGGAAAATATAGGAATAATGGCAGACAAAGAATTGCGAGATTTTTAAAAGAAGTTTATTTATAAGCCAAAAGGTTAGAATAAAATAACCCGGATATATCAAGGAACTTCGAATTTCGGGGAAGTTTCAAAACAAAAATTTCATAATTTTCACTCCCAAAAATTAATATAATATAAATAAAAACGAATAAAAATAAAAAAATATAAGAAGCAGCAAAAGATGCCATTAATTTTGCCAAAGTAAAAATATAAAAAGATTTAGTTAGAACATGGACATAGACTTATTATGTGGATTCCCAAGAAAAAATATAACTATTACCTATCTATCAGTTATCCATAACAAAGAGGCATAGACATCCAATATTATGGGGATTTATAGCGAACCCCATTTTAGCCCCCCACCATAGAGAACATTGAAATGCATAATTTCAGACAATTTTAGATTGGGAGTTAATTAGGCAAACTAGCAGCTTTTTTTTTACTACTCATAGAAAAAGTTCATTTTCAGATGTTTATTCCCTCGTTCTGTGCTGTAGTCATATTGTTTCGGACGTTTTCATTTTTACAGAAAACTCCTCAATATATTATTTAGAAAAATATTTTATAGATATCAACTTCATACAATTTTTTTTTTACGATAAATTGCACTTCAAACATCACAATATTACAAATAGATGGGTCTATTACGGCATCAAATGCAACATATTAGATGAATTATTAGATTTTTTTGAGTAAAAAATTGTGCTTAACAAAGTTCGAAATTTACAAAAACCGTACTTATTATTTTTTTTATTTGCTAACGCCAATTTTCCTAGACGAGTAAAAGAATCAAAAGCTTGCGGTTTGCATATTTAATAATTCCCCATACAAAATTAGTACTGAAAATCTAAAGAATATTTATTCTAGATATTAGCTGCTATAAAAATGAAAAAAGGTCGCAAAAATCCCTAATATTGGATCCTTCCATTATTAAAAAACAAAGATAATGATAATATTGCTGCCTACAAAAAGAGCTAACTCTTTTTGATATGCAACAAACTTTAATCACGTTATTACAGTACACCGTTACGATCAATGTCTAAAATATATTATAAATACACTGAAGTTTACAGCCAGGAATAGGGGAGGGCAGAATTAGGAGGAGGTAGAGAGGTAGACAAGCGCTTAAGGCCTATTGTGCAAGTTTTCGCAAATTTTGCTTTTTCGAGGCAGAAAGTTTGCTTGAATATATATATTATAAAATAAAATATAATAAAATATAAAATAATAATATTTAATACTAAAATATAATAAAGTATGTATATATATAAAAAAATATTATAAAATATTTTGAAATAAATATAAATATATAATAAAAAATAATTATAATATAAATATAATATATAGAACCTCTCACTACCTCACATCTCAATATATGATATAATTTTTTTAAATCAGCAAGAAGCAAAAAAAAGCTGTTGATAAATTTATTTTCAGCGGAGCCAAAAAGCTTTTGAATATTTCCAGTAGAGGGGGGAAGCAAATGGCCACATACTTGCCCCCCCCTCTCCAGGCGCCCATGTCTTTGATTATGCAGAATCATACTATAAGAATGGGAAATCATTGTTAGGCTCAAAAACATACCTCAGCAAAGTAGGTTAGCATATGGATTTATCGACAAGTAGGTGTTGGGATAACCGAATAATTGCATAGACCTGTCTTTAGCCTAGTATGCAACAATTGCACAATGATAAAAACGTCTATGCCAATAAAAATAGTAATAAAACATGAACACACACAAGAAATCCATAAATTATCTCAAAGTCGGAATAGTCTGAGTATCATGAAATGAGAAAGAATATAGCCTCTCAAAATTAAATTTAAAAACCAAATATTTAGAAGAACAAAAGCATATAAAATCTCATTAACTATAACATCAATCACGTAAACACAACAGAAACTGCTCAACAACAACCCTTTTAATAAAACTTAACACGTCAATTCAGCACAACCCCCAATCAAAAACCTAAACCGACAGGGAGCCCCTAGACAACATGAATCGTAAAAATGCACAAAATGAAATTTTTAGCCATGTCCCGAAACGTATAGGGAATGCACAGGAAAAGACACCAAAATTATAAGAAAATGATTTGGTTATCACAACAACAAAAAAATCTTAAGTCAAACGCCCCTTAAAAACAATTACTATAATATATAATAATATAATTATATATATAATAATATATAGAATATATAAAATATAATTTATATAAAATAAAATAATAATAATAAATAAATCATATATATATTAATAAATAAATACTAAACCATAAAATACATAAAATAAATATAAATATAATATATAAATATATAATATAGATAATATTAATAAGATAATATACTCATATATATATACTATAAAACTATATAGATATAGACAAACATACTAATCAACGCTTAGCGCGCATTTTTGAAGCGAGCAGGTCTGTATTGCATTAGTAAAAAAGGCAACCTGCTATGCAATCTAAACCCCTCACTAGGCTCATTATCCTCATACTTAAATACACAAACCTCCCGTAACCGCTCAAATAATAACGATAATTATCCCAAATATTTCAGGTTCTATAAGAAAAAACAAATAATAATTATAAAAAAAATGTAGACACAAGGTCAAAGTTATTTTAGCACTTTTAGTTTTCAGAAGAAAATATAATTATATAACATGAGGGTTTTCATGAACAAATATGTACGACAAATAAAATGAAAACAAAAAATTATTATTCTTTTAGAAGGCGCTTTAGAGTCTGTGATAAATTAAATTAGATTAAATATATTTTAACTGTACATTATCACTCACCACTATACATTATTAAATTAATATTCTAATTTAAATTAAATTTACGTTTAAACTGAAAAATTTTAACAAAATAAAATTAAATATTAAAAAAATAATAATATCAAGAACATCCAGCACACCCACTTTACAATTAGTTCAGTAAATTTAGAATCTATAGCCAAATATACCGAAAAAAATACACTTTATATAATATTATAATAAATTATAATAAATAATATTTCAAATAAATATATATTATAAAAGTTAAAATAAATATGCTTATATTAAATCTAATACAAACTCACTCTCTCATAATATTAAAAGTTTAATATTTACTTATTTAAAGACGTATTATCAATATATATATCTTATATATTCTATATATTAAAAATTTTTAAACTGTATATAAAATGCGGGGCTTGCTCCAATAAATATGCGCTCGAAGAACTGTAAGACCGACAGCTCAATTTTGTTTTATTTAACACATTATACAGTTTATCAAAACAAATGTTATACAATACACAAGCCAGCACAGATCGAACGTAGCGACAAAGCCCCCCACACCAACCATATGAATTTTTTTCTAACATTTACGAACAGGCCATGTTAGTCGGATTTGTAATTATGAAACATGGACTGAAGTGAAAAAATAATATAAAAATAATAATACAATAATATAAAAATAAAAAACAATACAAAAATAAGAGCTAATAAATAATACAGATAAAACAAAAATACCAAAAATAACCATATAATTAACAAACTGCTACATAAAAAAAAATGTAGGCATCGTATAATGAACAGACACATAAATTACCATAAGAGTAGTGTTATATCTAGAATATTAGGTCCATAACAAACTATATTAATAATTATATAATAAAATTATATACTAGATTTTTGCATTTCTTTTGCAAACAATAGAATTTAAAATAAAATAATTAAAAACTGTTTTTAATCAAAAATATATTTTACATAATAATTACCAAGCTCTTTTATATAAATAAAGTTTTACTGTTAAAAATTCTTTATACAAAAAAATAAAATATGCAAAATGTATCGATGATTCATGCACAGTCGTTATGGATAACCAAACTCTATTTCACAGCCATAAACTGACAAAAAGATCCTTTATAAATTATTTAACATAAATAGTTTGTTTTTTTTTTTTTTTTTTTTTTTTTTTTTTTTTTTTTTTTTTTTTTTTTATATAAAAACACTTGATAAAGTAAAAAAAAAAAAAAAAATTATGCTTAAAAAAAATCTACAAATCAAACATAAATTTATTCCCCATATTTCACATTTATCGTTATAAATTTTCCTTTTTACTACCATTGATTTTTATTATCCTCTTTTTCGATTTTTCAAAAAATTATTTTAAAAATAATTTTTTTAGCTTTAGTAAATAAAAGTTCGACTTCGAAAACTTAATCATGAAGGATAAAAATTTTCCCTCCCCAAGATATACAATATCTAAATTCATTTACTATAGGTATTCATATAATCTAGCAAATAATTCCGGAAGAAATAAAAAAAATAATAATAAATAAAAAACTAAAATAGCTGGCGGAGGCGTAAAACATAACAGGTCCATTATTATTATTATTATTATTACCGAAACTATAATTTCCAGGAATTGCATATTAAAACAAATCTATTCTATGTATTATTATAATTTCACTATTCATTGACATTCATTGTGAACAACACTCTATTTCTGATGATATATTATTATTAATATAAAATCTTTGCAATTCATTT
>JABUQX010058186.1:45000-57500 GCA_015478945.1 Trachelipus rathkii | reverse complement strand
CCTTTGGTCTTCCCATGGGTCCATTTGGCCACGGTAAATTTTTCCCTAAACCGTAGCCTACACCTACACCCAGCCTACACATAGCCTACACCAAGCCTCCACATAGCCTACAACCCAGCCTACACCGCAGCCTACACATAGCTACACCTAGCCTGCCACATAGCCTACACCCAGCCTACAACCAGAGCCTACACCCAGCCTCCACATAGCCTCCACCCAGCCTACACCCAGCCTACATACATACCTAGCCTAACCTATACTAACCTAACTATACCTAACCTAACCTAACCTAACCAACCTACTCTAACCTAACCTAACCTAACTTAGCTACACCTACACCTAGCCTCCACCCAACCTTCACCTAGTGGTTTGGGGGCGTATACAACCTATACCTAGCCTACACGTGCCCCTACAACTTTGATAGCTCAAACCTTTTTTGACCATGATATTTCAGCTTTTACCTTGCCATATACCATGGGTCCAATTTTGACCCACGCTAACTTGATGGCTTTAATGGTTCCCAATAACCGTAAGAAGTACCTAGGGATGTTCTATTAGTAGTGTTCTATGGGTATTAGATGAGTGCCAGGTGAGTGCCAGGTGGGTGCCAAGTGAGTGCCAATGAGTGCCAAATGAGTGCCAAGTGAAGTGCCAATGAGTGGCCAAGTGGTGCCATCATAGGTGCCAAGTGAGTGCCACCATAGTGCCGACTGAGTTGCACTTTTTTCAAGGCCTTTTCTAGCCTCCCTGATTCATCCGAATAAGCCCTATATGGGTATCTCTACGCCCTAGGATAATAAGGTTATGAGGAATTCGATTGCGTATATTCAAGCTGCTAGGTACTTCCTACTATGAGTTAGTATTTTTCTAACACTTTTAGCACACATTCACTATGACACTTATCCACACTATGCACGCTTATAAGCACTTACACTCTCCTAGACACTTCATTAAACGCATAGACAGACTACATTAAACCATATACCTTACATTAAACCATAGACACTTACACTTACACTCACACACTCGATATTTTTGATGCCTCAACTTGATGCCTCAACCCTTTGATGCCTCAGCATAAATGCCTCAGCATTAATGCCTGCCAACTTTGATGGCTCAACTTTGATGCCTCAGCATTAATGCCCCAGCATTGATGCCTCAATTTTGTTGCCTCATCTTTGATGACTCATCTTTGAATGAAGTCATCTTTGATACCACCTATATTGTTGATTCATCTTTGATGACTTCATCTTTGATACCATCTATATCATAAGCTACCCAACAGGGCTCAGCGTGAGCCCTTCGCGCAAAGACAGCCAATCCCGCACCCACAGGGTTGCGGACCCCGCCGCGTTCCCGTCCGCCGCGTGCGCCCGCAGGCGCAATATTTCCGCCGCGTACCCGCCCGCCGCGCGCGCCCCGCAGGCGCAATATTTTCCGCGTACCCGCCCGCCGCGTGCCCCCGCAGGCGCAATATTCCCGCGCACGAAAAATATATGAATACTATAAGTCATCAATGTTTATTTCATACTTAAACTATTCAAAGAATTTCTTTTCAAATATACTATGAGTCATTCATTTTTATTTCATACTTAAACATTTTTATTAAAAACATTTTCGCGAACATAAAACTGTAACTCATTACAGACCTATTATTTAACTGATATATTCAGTAATATTATTTTCTTTTTAATGGACTTTATACTTTTATTTATATAAATTTGTAAAAAATTGTATGTAAGAAGAAAAATTCAGAGTGTCTGATATATAATCATTTTATTTTACTACAATTGTACGAAATTTTACTAAAAACATTAACATTACATACCTTAAAGCAGTAAATCAGTAAATCAATAGAGGTGTTACCTAACACCTAGGGGGGGATTAGTATGCTTTTGTTTTACTGCTTTACTGCTTTAACTCATGTTTTACTGCTTTAACTTTCTGCTTTACTGCTTTAACTTTCTGCTTTACTGCTTTAACTTTCGGCTTTACTGCTTTAACTTTCTGCTTTACTGCTTTAACTTTCTGCTTTACTGTTTTAACTCCTACATGTTTTCTGCTTTAACTCATATATTTATTAACATTACATACCTTAAAGCAGTAAATCAGTAAATCAATAGAGGTGTTATTACCTAACACCTAGGGGATTAGTATGCTTTTGTTTTACTGCTTTACTGCTTTAACTTTCTGCTTTACTGCTTTAACTTTCTGCTTTACTGCTTTAACTTTCTGCTTTACTGCTTTAACTCTCTGCTTTACTGCTTTAACTTTCTGCTTTACTGTTTTAACTTTCTGCTTTACTGCTTTAACTCATATATTTATTAACATTATGTTTTCTTTTATTTTGTTTTAATACTTTTTATTTTTATTCTTTTTATTCTTTTTATTTTATTTTTATTATTTTACTTTTATTATTTTTTTTTTTTTATTTATACTTTTTTGTTTTATTTTTTTTAATTTTATTTTAATATTTTTATTTAATTTTTATTTTATTTTTTTGGGGGGGTTTTTTTTTTTAATACTTTTTTTATTTTTTATTCTTTTTTATTCTTTTATTTTATTTTTATTATTTTAACTTTTGTTTATTTTTATTTATTTTGTTTTTAATACTTTTTATTCTTTTTATTATTTTTTTTATTTTTATTATTTTCCATTTTATTATTAGATATTTAAAAGTAAGAACATCAGTATACTCAGTAGTTCTTCTCTTCAGTAGTCTTGCTATTATTATTTACTTAAATAGATTTCCTTACACTGCACGTTTTACTGTCCCCCACACACAGAGATTTCACCTATACACACATACAGATTTACTTACACACAGATTTACTTACACACACACAGATTTACTTACAGTCACACACAGATTTACTTGACACACACACACACACGCACACTCAATTACACATATAACACAGCACACGCAAACACTCACTTACACACACACCGCACATTCACTTACACATATAACGTATAATTTATTAAATACATTTTTATGTTTTTAATTAAACACGTACATTTATATTACTCATTCAAATATAACTAAATTATTTCAGAAGTTTCTTAAAACTTCTATAATAAAACAATCATCATTACTTTTGAACAAAGAATTTATTATAAACGTTTTAATACTTTTTGTTTATAAATTTTTATAACTAACAAGTTTTAAAATAACTTTTAGTAACAATTTTTATGAATTTTATTAAAAACATATATATTTACGTACCGTTAAAGCAATTTAAATCAGAAAATCCAGTAAAGTCCAGAACCCCTGCACCTCTACAGAACCAAGCTATGCCACGTTTGTTCTCTTTTGACTTACTGCTTTACATAATCTTTAGCCATGTAATAAGTATATAAAAATAACAAAATAAATTCTTCTCTGCTAACATAACATGTATTTTTATTAAAATCATTCTAAAGTTTTTATTTAAAAATAACAATTATTCATTTACATTTATATTATTCGGTCGATGTTAACTAAAAATATTTCAAAGTTTTTTAAATAATTTGGTTTTTTTTTATTATTATCTATGTACATTGACAATGCAACAGCAGAAAACACAACAACCCCACTCGTTTACGATACGAACTGACTCTCTCCTGTAACAATGGTTGAAATAACTACTTTTAGCCCTAAATTTAGGATAAATCTCGTTGTACGCGCCGTGGCGATTTTAGGCCTAATTCCAGGTCAAAAAATATTTCAAACTGACCTTTTTCTGTAAAAATGTGGTGCATATAAACTCGTTGGCCTATTTATGGTCTATAATTTAGGATAAACCGTTTTTGTATCACAGGTCGGATATTAAGCCTAGATACCAGGTCAGGGAAAGGTAATTTCCGAGTATACTACAAGAATTGAGATCAAGTGTGTATTATTTTTAATAAATATATTTCAAAACTGAAACATGCTGGAACCGTGCGTAAAGAGATCCTTTGATCAAGGTAAGAAGGAAATTGTTTACCTTTCTTGTGAGGTGGCCGGTAATCCTTTAGGATCTCTATATGACCTCGTAGTGTGTTGGTCGAGAATTTATTTTAATCTGTTTTGGGTTTAAAGGTAATGAAAAAGCATGTTTTTTCATATATCCTGAGCCCAAGTTTCGTTTATCTTAACTCTTAACATACATGGTAAATAATTTATTTAAGTAAAGTAAAAATAAGTTAATAAAACTTTACTATATAATTAGAAATTTAAATAATCATTAACATTATATAATTTTATATATATTATATATTATATAATATATATTAAATATTATTATATATATATATATATTATATTATATATATATATATATAATATATATATATATATATATATATTATATATAGTATATATATAAGGATAACATTAAATATATACAAACGTGTTAAATATTTACAATGGTTTATATATAAGGTTAACATTAAATATAATACTTCTACATACATTTTACACATGATGTTTATAACTATTTTATATTAAAATTCTTTAAATCTTTGCAAATATGCCAATCATTTATATCATTATCGATGATATAGTTTCGTGTCTCAGTAATACCTTCAGTTAACACATACGTAAAAAGTTCCCGTTCAGATATCATAGTATATTTACATTCTGGGTCACCTGCATAAATACTTTCCTGCCATTGTTTTCTAAGTAGATAAATGAATTTTTGTACGTCTATAGAACTTAGGAAGCGATCGATGATGTGCGTAGGATCATCGATCAGGGTTTTTCTTAAATGCGAAGTATTCTTGGTATAACATGTAATGAATTACGGTTACGTAATTAGATAACACAAATGTCTTCTTCATCTGCATTAACATGCGCTTACGTACCTCTAACATATATTTCATCTGCGCTAGGCCTGAAATGTAGAATCCAAATGATGTAGGTTCAAATACGGTTGTTTCATTATTTCTCACCCATAATCTAACTTCCAAGCTGATTATGTTTTGATGTTTATAAAATGATAGAGTAAGTTGCTTATCGCTGGTTTCTTCGCACAGGCTAATAACTGTTTCGGTCCAGTTTAAAGCTGAGCTTGGTTTAAAGTATTCTGTAAGCCACTCTTCAGTGTGATTACATATACAAAGTAATTCATTTGGCCTCACGAAAATACGCTTGGTATTATAACAGGGTGATTGGGTAGCACACTTGAAAAATTCAAATCCATCGGGTTTTCTTTTATATAAGAATGAAACCCTACTTCCGGGGATCTTGATTTCCCACTGGACAATGTCTTGTATTGAGGTATACCTGTTAAGGTGAATCATGATATACACTTAGTGAAAATAGAACACTTTTATTACAAACCAGAGAACTTGTGCACCGCTTAAGAGCCAAAACGAGTATACCTCAATACAAGACATTGTCCAATGGGAAATCAAGATCCCCGGTAGTAGGGTTTCATTCTTATATAAAAGAAAGCCCGATGGATTTGATTTTTCAGGGTGTGCTACCCAATCACCCCTGTTATATACCAAGCGTATTTTTCGTGAGGCCAAATGAATTACTTTGTATATGTAATCAATCACACTGAAGAGTGGCTTACAGAATACTTTAAACCAAGCTCAGCTTTAAACTGGACCGAAACAGTTATTAGCCTGTGCGAAGAAACCAGCGATAAGCAACTTACTCTAGCATTTTATAAACATCAAAACATAATCAGCTTGGAAGTTAGATTAATGGTGAGAATAATGAACAACCGTAATTTGAACCTACATCTTTGATTCTACAGCGCTTGGCCTAGCGCCCAGATGAAATATATGTTAGAGGTACGTAAGCGCATGTTAATGCAGATGAAGAAGACATATGTGTTATCTAATTACGTAACCGTAATTCATTACATGTTATACCAAGAATACTACGCATTTAAGAAAACCCTGATCGATGATCCTACGCACATCATCGATCGCTTCCTAAGTTCTATAGACGTACAAAAATTCATTTATCTACTTAGAAAACAATGGCAGGAAAGTATTTATGCAGGTGACCCAGAATGTAAATATACTATGATATCTGAACGGGAACTTTTTACGTATGTGTTAACTGAAGGTATTACTGAGACACGAAACTATATCATCGATAATGATATAAATGATTGGCATATTTGCAAAGATTTAAAGAATTTTAATATAAAATAGTTATAAACATCATGTGTAAAATGTATGTAGAAGTATTATATTTAATGTTAACCTTATATATAAACCATTGTAAATATATTTAACACGTTTGTATATATTTAATGATATATATATATATATATATATATATATATATATATATATATATATATATATATATATATATATTATATATATATATATATGTATATATAAATTATAGTAAGATAATGATTATTAAATTTCTAAATATATATATAGTAAAGTTTTTATTAACCTTATTTACTTTCTTAAATAAATATTTACATGTATGTTAAGAGTTTAACCTATAACGAAACTTGGCTCAGGAAATATAAAAAAAGCATGCTTTTTCATAACGCTTAAAACCAAAAAGCGATAAAATAATTCTCGGACGCAATCACATACGAGGTCAATATAGAGATTAAGGATTTAACTCGCGGCATCTCAACAAGAAAGGTAAAAACATTTCCCCTTCTTAACCTGATTTCAACGGACTTACCGATCAGCATGTTTCCAGTTTGAATATATATTTACTAAAATAATAAATTGATTGACAATTCTTGTATATACTGGAAATTACCTTTTTGACCTGGTATTAGGCTTAAATCCGCCTGTGATACAAAAGGTTTATTCCTAAATTTAGACTAAATTTAGGCCTAAACGTAGTTATTGCACCACATTTTACAGAAAAAGGGCAGTTTGAAATATATTTTGACCTGGTATTAGCCCTAAATCGCCCCGGGGTACAAAACGGAATTATCTAAATTTAGGGCTAAAGGTAGTTATTTCAACCCATTTTACAGAGAGAGGTCAGTTTTCGTATCTGTAACGAGTGCGGGTTGTTGTGTTTCCTCGTGTTGGATTGTCAAGTACATAGATATAATAAAGAAAATCCAAATTATTTAAAAACTTGAAAAATTTTTAGTTAACATCGAGCGAATAATATAAATGTAAGTGAATAAATTGTTATTTTTAAATAAAACTAGAATGATTTTAATAAAATACATGTTATGTAAGCAGAGAAGAATTTATTTTGTTATTTTTATACTTATTACATCGCTAAAGATGATGTAAAGCAGTAAGTCAAAAAGAAAAAACGTGCATAGCTTGGTGTAGAGGGGTGCTAGGGCTGACCTTACTGTTTACTGGTTTATTGCTTTAAGGTACGTAAATATATGTTTTTAATAATTTCATAAAATTTTTACTAAAAGTTATTTTAAACTTGTTTAGTTTAAAATTAAACAAAAAGTATTAACCGTTAATAATAAATTCTTTGTTCAAGATAATGATTGATTTATTATAGAAGTTTTTAAGAAACTTTGAAATAATTTTAGTTAATATTTGAATGAGTAAATATAAATGTATCGTGTTTTAAATTAAAAACATAAAATGTTTTAATAAATTTACGCTTATATGTGTAAGTGAAATGTGCGTGTGGTGGGTGTGTAAGTGAGTGGTGCGTGTGTGTGTGGTGTGTGTGTATGAAATGCTGCGTGTGTGTGTGTGTGTGGTAAAGTAAATCTGTTTGTGTGAGTGTTAGTAAATCTGTGTGTGTAAGTCAATCTGTGTGTGAGTAAATCTGTATGTGTGTATAAGTATAAGTGGTGTATAAGTGTAAGTAAATCGGTGTGAGTGTAAGTAAATCTGTGTGTTTAAATAATAAATAACCATAGGCATGAAGTAAATAACACTAAGTATAATATAAAAAATAATAACAAATAAAATAATAATAAAAGTAAATAATAAATAAATAAAAAGAATAAAAAGAATAAAAAGTATATAAAACAAAATAAAATAATATAAAATAAGATACTAAAATAAAATAAAAGAATAAAAAGATAAAAAAAAAAGAAATAACAAAATAAAATACAACAAAAAGAAAAAAATAAAAATAAAATACACGAATAAAAGAAATAACACAAAATAACATAGTATAAGTAAATATACAAATAAATAATAAAAAGAATAAAAAGAATAAAAATAAAAGTATTTAAAAACAAAATAAAAGAAAACATAAAATGTTAATAAATATATGAGTTAAAGCAGTAAATCAGAAAAGTAAAAGGTGTAAAGCAGATAGTTAAAGCAGTAAAGCAGAGAATTAAAGCAGTAAAGCAGATAGTTAAAGCAGTAAAACCAGAGAGTTAAAAGCAGTAAAGCAGATAGTTAAAACAGTAAAAAGCAGTAAAACAAAAGCAAACTAATCCCCTAGGTGTTAAGGTAATACACCTGCTATTGATTTTATGATTTACTGCTTTAAGGTTGTAATAGTTAATAAATTATATGAGTTTAATGCAGTAAAACATGTGAGTTAAAACAGTAAAGCAGAAAGTTAAAACAGTAATGCAGAAGTTAAAGCAGTAAGCAGAAAGTTAAAGCAGTAAAGCAGAAGAGTTAAAGCAGTAAAGCAGAAAGTTAAGCAGTAAAACAAACAGAGTTAAAGCAGTAAAACAAGTAAAACAAAAGCATACTAACCCCCCTAGGTGTTAAGGTAACACCTCTATTGATTTACTGATTTCTGCTTTAAGGTATGTAATTATGTTAAATGTTTTTTAGTAAATTTCGTACAATTGTAGTAAAATAAATTGATTATATATATCAGACACTCTGAATTTTTCTTCTTACATACAATTTTTAAAATTTATAAATTAAAAAGTCTTAGTAAAAAGTATTAAGTAAAATAATGTTAATAAATAAATGTGTTAAATAATAGGTCTGTAATGAGTTACAGTTTTATGTTCGCGAAAATGTTTTTTAAATAAAAATGTTTAAGTATGAAATAAGAATGAATGACTCATAGAATATTTGAAAAGAAATTCTTTGAATGTTTACATTGATATCATATTTTTCGTTCGCGGAAATATTGCGCCTGCGGGCGGTAGCGTTCGCGCGGGAATATTGCGCTGCGGGCGCACGCGGCGGGCGGGTAGGCGGAAATATTGCGCTGCGGGCGCACGCGGCGGGCGGGCACGCGGCGGGTCGCACCTGCGGGTGCGGGATTGGCTGTCTTTGCGCGAAGGGCTCACGCTGAGCCCTGTTGGGTAGCTTATGATCTAGAGTAGACAAAAGATGAGTCATCAAAGATGATCCATCAAAGATGATTTCATCAAGATGAACTTCATCATAAGATGAGTCATCAAAGATGAGGCAACAAATTGAGGCATCAATGCTGAGCATTAAAAGCTGCGGCATGCACAAGTTGAGGCATCAAGTTGAGTGCATTAATGGCTGAGGCATTAATGTTGAGGCATCAAAGTTGAGGCATTAAAGTTGAGGATTCAAAATATCGAGTGTGTGAGTGTAAGTTTTAAGTGTCTATGGTTTAATGTAAGTGTATATGGTTTAATGTTAAAGTTGGTCTATGGGTTTTAATGTAAGTGTCTTGGAGAAGTGTAGTGCTTTAGTGTATAGTGTGTAATAAGTGTCATAGTGGAATGTGTGTATACAGTGTTTAGAAAATACTAACTCATAGTAGGATGCATCCTAGCAGCTTGTAATATACGCCAATCGAATCCTCGATACTTATTACCTAGGGTAAGATACCTCATATTAGGGCTATTCGAGATCAGGGGAGGCAGAAAGGCTGAAAAAGTGGCATCAGTTGGCACTATGTGCACTCACTTGGCACCAATGTGGCACTCACTTGGCACTCATTGGCACTCACTTGGTCACTCATTGGCACTCATTGGCATCACTTGCCTCACCCTTGGCACTACAACTGGCACTCATCTATACTCATAGAACATAATAGAACATCCTAGGGTACTTCTTACGGTGATTGGGGAACCAAATTAAAGCCATCAGTTAGCGTGGGTTTAAAATTGACCATGGTATATGAACAGGGTCAAGGCTTGAATATCATGGTCAAAAAAGTTAAGACATCAAGTTGTAGGGGCGTGTAGGCTAGGTATAGGTGTTCGCTAAGGTGAAGGTTGGGTGGAGGCTAGGTGTAGGTTAGGCTAGGTTAGGTTAGGTAGGTAGGTTAGGTTAGGTAGGTTAGGTAAGTTAGGTTAGGTTAGGTTAGGTTAGGCTAGGTATGTATTAGGCTGGGTGTAGGCTGGGTGTAGGCTTATGTGGAGGCTGGGTGTAGGCTATGTGTAGCCTGGGTGTAGGCTGGGTGTAGGCTAGGTGTAAGGCTTATGTGTAAGCTGGGTGTAGGCTGGGTGTAGGCTTGGGTGTTAGGCTATGTGTAGGTTGGGTGTAGGCTATGTGTAGGCTGGGTGTAGGTTGGGTGTAGGGTTGCCAAAAAATTCCGTGGGCCAAAATTGCCCATGGAAGACCAAAGGGTACCCAAAAATTACCGTGGGCAAAATATACCCACGGAAGTGAAAGGGTAGCCAAAAATTACCGTGGGCAAAATTGACCCCATGGTCGAAAAAATTAGGGGCGCAAAATAGGGGGCAATACGTACAACGGTTGCTGACGCAACCGTTTGGCGCAACCCTTCTTCGAAGGGTTGCAAAATTAGGGTTGTTGCCAAAAAATTAGGGTGCCAAAAAATTTAGGGTTCTCAAAAAATTTAGCGGTTTCCGCCAGAAAAATACCGTGGGCCAAAATGACCCATTGGAAGACGGAAGGGTTTGGGTCGAAAAAAGGTAAGTCCAAAAAGGTTAAAGGCCGCATGAGATTTTGGTTTAAATATTTTTTTTGAAAGGAAGAAGACTTGAAGATGAGGTAAGGATAGTTTTAGGAAGGAATTTTTGCAAAAATTGTGAGAAGACGAAGGTAAAGGGAGGTAGGAAGTATGTGTATTATCACGAGGAGGTTGGAAGGTATAAAAGTTATTCTTCGCCTTACGGAGAGCATTGGTGATAATGTGTTGAGGATAGGATAGTTTACGAAAAGTTGAAGAGATAAAATTAAATTCATTTTGGAGGTAAAGAGTATTGATTTTCTTCTATTTATATAAAGGATTTCATAAGTAATATTTTAATTAAGGCACTACAATCTATTATTACTACTGACGTCTGAAGTCTATATATCGTTCTATATATATATATATATATATATATATATATATTGAAAGAGATATCTGTAATATATATATATATATATATAATATATATATATATATATATATATATATATATATATATATATATATATATATATATATATATATATAAATAATTATATATATATATAGGTTATATATATATATATATATATATATATATTAATTTCTAGTGTTGCACCGATACCAAAATTTGAGGGCGATACCGATACCGATTACAAGTACCTCGGCTATTTTTTCATTGCGATACCGGATACCGATACGATACCAAAATTTTGCCGATACCCGATACCGATCCGATAATTTTATATATATTATACACTATATATATTAAATATATATATTATATATATTTATATATATATATATATATATTATATATATTAGTATATAAATATATATTAATAATATATATATATATATATATTAAGTGAATTGATAAATCCGCATTCGCGGAGCATCCGCACATTAATAAAGATCCGCGCATCCGCGCTTTTTCCTGCGGATGTTGCGCGGATATTTATTGTCGAGATTTTATAAAGAATTTTATAATAAAATACTTAAGATGAATCTCTACGCAAATTTAAATGAGACATGGGACTCGACTTCAACTGTGTTAATGAGTGACTCATGATCTCACAGCATGAATTTCATAATAATTTGAGTCAAAAGAGCACATGAATTATTGATGCCAAAAAAATCAGCGCCTATACAAGCTTCTGTCTCAGATGTAATACATTAATCTCAACGCTAAGGAAGAATTTTGAACCATCTCAAATGAAAAATGATGACGGTTTAAAAAGAATAAAAAAGATGTCATATCAACTAGAGCTAAAAATACCCTTTAGTTCTGTGGAAATTAATGACCTTCATACTATTGCAACTTACTTAGAATCCCGTTATAAGGGCAAGTTTTTTTTTGTAACCATATTAGAACAAGTTAAATGCGTCCCACCTTGTGTTGCATGTTGGACAAACTTCATCCGAATAGTCTATTAATTCGCCACACACCCATTAAAAGGAAATAAACGAAATCTACAGAACCAACATCTTCTACAAGTAAATCAATAACAGATTCACTGGAAGAATTTCTACAGTCCAGTAGTAATGAAGAAACACACGCATTACCAAAAGATGTAGTGCAAATGATTGAAAACTATAACCAAGAAAAACGACTAGATACTAATCAGTTGTGGAAAGTTAAGCAAAATGTTTACCACGCTTTAGCTAAACTTAAGGAAAATTTGGCCTGTAACTCCAACTAGTGTTTCCAAGTTGAGAGAGTAATTAGCACATGCTGGGCTCTATATGTGAACAGAAAAAACAGACTCTCAGCAGAAAAGGCAGA
>JABUQX010058186.1:22500-40000 GCA_015478945.1 Trachelipus rathkii | reverse complement strand
CTTACGAAGTTTCACGAAAATATGTTCATAAAAAGGTAATTTTATATATTATTCTGAAGGTTTCTCAATGCTACGTAAAACCTTCGTGGGAACCCTGAGTGTTTCAAAAAATCTTTTTGCATATATATTTATTTACTAATGAAACGGGGTAACAATTATCTTTAAAAAAATTTAAGAGAAAATTAAATTCTTCATGCATGAGTCGGAAATTAGAACTAAGATGATAGGCTCTATATATTAGAGTTTTAATACTGTTGCATTTATATATAAGTGGAGTATGACTAAAGAAGTTTAAACCTTGACCCGAAAAAGTCTTTTTACGATAAACATTTATGGTAAAATTTACATCTGTTTTTTTAATTAACATATCCAAAAATGGTATGGTGCCGTTAACTTCTTCTTCCTTCTTTTGTAAAATTAATATTATTTAATTGTGCGTTTAAATAATTAAAAAAGGGAGTATTTCATTTCTGTTTGAAAAAAGTAAAAATGTGTCGTC
This sequence comes from Trachelipus rathkii, assembly GCA_015478945.1. NCBI lineage: Eukaryota > Metazoa > Arthropoda > Malacostraca > Isopoda > Trachelipodidae > Trachelipus > Trachelipus rathkii. The sequence continues at coordinate 39,501 of JABUQX010058186.1, read as the reverse complement.
CATGAATCTTTTATAATGAACTGGTCTAAAGGAGGGGGGACATTTCTGTAACCAAATCTTTTCATAATGACTTAGGTATGAATTGGCAAGGGTGGCACTAAGTGGAGAACCCATAGCTAAGGAATCAGTTTGTTGGTATAATTTATTGTTAAAAAAGAAATACGTATCCTGGGTAGCTAAATTCAGTAAAGTTTTAAATTCAGACCTGGTGAAGCCATGAAATTCGCTATTTAAATGAAAAATATCTTCCAATAGAAATTCAATTGCGTCTTTTACAGGAATATTTGTATACAAGGACTCTATATCAAAACTTGTCATAAAAAAATCTTTCAAATTAATGCCTAAAAGCCAGTTTTTAAAGGTGTAGGAATTTTTTATTATGTAATCATTGGTGGCAAAGGGGGTCAAAAGAGGTACTAGGAATTTTGCTAATCTATAGTTATGAGTATTAAAGGCAGCCAAGATGGGGCGGATGGGGATATTAACTTTATGTATCTTAGGTAGTCCATATAAGATGCCTGGGGAAGAGCCACGAGAGTACAATTCACCAAATAATGTTTTATCAATCTTATTAGCTTTCAACAATTTACGTAGAAAACGGTTAATTTTTTCTTCTAGGTTAAGTGACAAAATTAATGGGTCTTTATTCAAAATTAGGGTAAATTTGGTTGTGTCAGAAATGATATCAAGAATTTTACAAATATAATCAGCCTTATCTAAGAGTACGACGCCCAAACCTTTATCCGGTTTGCAAATAATTGTTGAAAGATCATTCTTGATTGATTTTAATGTAATTATATCTGCCTTTGAAATTAAGTACGAAAAAATTTTTGAAGGGTTAAATTTAAAATAAAATTTCTGGGCTAAAAGTTTCATCTTAAGGGTAACTGTGTTAAAATCGGAGTTATAAGGTTCATGATTCTTCAGAATACAAATCAATCTTTCAAAAGCGCTAAAATATTTATAATAGTCAATGCGATAAACAGGTAAGCAAAAATTCAAGCCTAATCCTAAAAGTCTTCTTTCATTAGTTGTTAAGACCTTTGATGAAAAATTAAATATATATTTATCAGAGTTCGAAGAGAGATCATTTCTATGTATATTCAGAGCCTTTAACTTATTTTCATGACGGATTCTACAAAGTTTCAAGCGTCCACTCACAAGTTTAGAAATCTTATTAGTAATAAACATAAAGTCTAAAAAAGTTAAATCTGCCTTCAACTTATCATGGCTAACCTTGAATTGTCGGTCTAATTTCTTAATTTCTTTGTTCTTATAAGATATTTCATTATTCAACAACCTAAATTGAAAACCCTTATAAATATTGCTATTGTATAGACGTTTAGAAAAAAGTTTAAGTTTAATAAAACCTGGGATTACACTGTATGCTTTACAGGTATTTAGGAAAGCGACGTCCAGTTTCCTCTTTTCAAGTTTAAATGTAAGGCCCTCGTAATATCTAGTAGTTTTAAGCATTGCTCGGCCATACTTGTGATGAATATATTCAGTCCAGCTTCTATGGGATGGGAATCTTAACTTGAATAGGAAAAGCAATACTAGGGCCCTCCACATATTAAACTTTATTTGATATCACAACGTTTCGGAAATCGTAATTTCCATCATCAGGTGAATACACTATAAAATAAAACAATAATAATTTTAAGTATACAAAATTATACAAAAATTTTTTTTTTTTAAGTGACTAATTTTTATTAATTTTAATATAATATATATACATTACGGTATACATTAGAATTAATCCATAATCAAATCAAAAGTTCACATATTTACAAGGATGGATCATAATTAGAAGAAATATAAAACGTCGCTCTCCATCAGTAAATAACTTAGATTATATAAAATAAAAGCAATTAAATGATTTAAAGTTCTGTATTAATGGTAACTAAATTAAAATGGAATATTAAATTATTAACAACATCAGAAAAATTCTTAAACTCACCAGACAAGTCTCAGACATCTCCAAGTATCATATTAACGAATGTAAACAAACAAACTCCATATTCAAAGAGAGTTAAATTAGCTGTAGTTTAAATGGACCTGAATCACTATTAAGAGAGGGTTTAATGTTATGAATATACAAAGCTTCCAAAATATGTAGGTTGGTTGGTGAATTACTTGTTTGTGTTAATATATTGAAATTATTGTAATTAAAGGTATGGTCTTGAGTATGTGAGTGGTCTCTAATAGCGGAATGGGAAGGTGAATTCAACCATGCTTTGGTACGAGTAGAAATGCCTCTGTGCTCATCGATCCTCACGTGGAATTGACGTAAGGTACTGCCAATGTAGATAGCATTACAGCTATCACAAGTAAATTTATAAATTATTGAGGATCGAAGAGCTGCAGGGACATGATCCTTATGGTTGCAAAATGAAGAGATCATGGACGAAGTTGTGAATACTAGATTAACGTTCAATTGGGGAAAATAGCACTGCAAAAGGGAGGATAGTTCCTTACGAAGTTTCATGAAAATATGTTCATAAAAAGGTAATTTTATATACAAACTGCATTTCAAAGCTGAATACGTTAGAGGCTTGGGTGTGTAACGAGAGTTCAAAAAATCCTTTATATATTTATTTACTAATGAAACGGGGTAACAATTATCTTTAAAAAAATTTAAGAGAAAATTAAATTCTTCATGCATGAGTCGGAAATTAGAACTAAGATGATAGGCTCTATATATTAGAGTTTTAATACTGTTGCATTTATATATAAGTGGAGTATGACTAAAGAAGTTTAAACCTTGACCCGAAAAAGTCTTTTTACGATAAACATTTATGGTAAAATTTACATCTGTTTTTTTAATTAACATATCCAAAAATGGTATGGTGCCGTTAACTTCTTCTTTTGTAAAATTAATATTATTTAATTGTGCGTTTAAATAATTAAAAAAGGGAGTATTTCATTTCTGTTTGAAAAAAGTAAAAATGTGTCGTCCATGAATCTTTTATAATGAACTGGTCTAAAGGAGGGGGGACATTTCTGTAACCAAATCTTTTCATAATGACTTAGGTATGAATTGGCAAGGGTGGCACTAAGTGGAGAACCCATAGCTAAGGAATCAGTTTGTTGGTATAATTTATTGTTAAAAAAGAAATACGTATCCTGGGTAGCTAAATTCAGTAAAGTTTTAAATTCAGACCTGGTGAAGCCATGAAATTCGCTATTTAAATGAAAAATATCTTCCAATAGAAATTCAATTGCGTCTTTTACAGGAATATTTGTATACAAGGACTCTATATCAAAACTTGTCATAAAAAAATCTTTCAAATTAATGCCTAAAAGCCAGTTTTTAAAGGTGTAGGAATTTTTTATTATGTAATCATTGGTGGCAAAGGGGGTCAAAAGAGGTACTAGGAATTTTGCTAATCTATAGTTATGAGTATTAAAGGCAGCCAAGATGGGGCGGATGGGGATATTAACTTTATGTATCTTAGGTAGTCCATATAAGATGCCTGGGGAAGAGCCACGAGAGTACAATTCACCAAATAATGTTTTATCAATCTTATTAGCTTTCAACAATTTACGTAGAAAACGGTTAATTTTTTCTTCTAGGTTAAGTGACAAAATTAATGGGTCTTTATTCAAAATTAGGGTAAATTTGGTTGTGTCAGAAATGATATCAAGAATTTTACAAATATAATCAGCCTTATCTAAGAGTACGACGCCCAAACCTTTATCCGGTTTGCAAATAATTGTTGAAAGATCATTCTTGATTGATTTTAATGTAATTATATCTGCCTTTGAAATTAAGTACGAAAAAATTTTTGAAGGGTTAAATTTAAAATAAAATTTCTGGGCTAAAAGTTTCATCTTAAGGGTAACTGTGTTAAAATCGGAGTTATAAGGTTCATGATTCTTCAGAATACAAATCAATCTTTCAAAAGCGCTAAAATATTTATAATAGTCAATGCGATAAACAGGTAAGCAAAAATTCAAGCCTAATCCTAAAAGTCTTCTTTCATTAGTTGTTAAGACCTTTGATGAAAAATTAAATATATATTTATCAGAGTTCGAAGAGAGATCATTTCTATGTATATTCAGAGCCTTTAACTTATTTTCATGACGGATTCTACAAAGTTTCAAGCGTCCACTCACAAGTTTAGAAATCTTATTAGTAATAAACATAAAGTCTAAAAAAGTTAAATCTGCCTTCAACTTATCATGGCTAACCTTGAATTGTCGGTCTAATTTCTTAATTTCTTTGTTCTTATAAGATATTTCATTATTCAACAACCTAAATTGAAAACCCTTATAAATATTGCTATTGTATAGACGTTTAGAAAAAAGTTTAAGTTTAATAAAACCTGGGATTACACTGTATGCTTTACAGGTATTTAGGAAAGCGACGTCCAGTTTCCTCTTCTGAAGTTTAAATGTGAGGCTTGCTCGGCCATACTTATGATGAATATATTCAGTCCAGCTTCTATGGGATGGGAATCTTAACTTGAATAGGAAAAGCAATACTAGGGCCCTCCACATATTAAACTTTATTTGATATCACAACGTTTCGGAAATCGTAATTTCCATCATCAGGTGAATACACTATAAAATAAAACAATAAAAATTTTAAGTATACAAAACTTTACAAAATTTTCTTTCAAGTGACTAATTTTTATTAATTTTAATATAATATATATACATTACGGTATACATTAGAATTAATCCATAATCAAATCAAAAGTTCACATATTTACAAGGATGGATCATAATTAGAAGAAATATAAAACGTCGCTCTCCATCAGTAAATAACTTAGATTATATAAAATAAAAGCAATTAAATGATTTAAAGTTCTGTATTAATGGTAACTAAATTAAAATGGAATATTAAATTATTAACAACATCAGAAAAATTCTTAAACTCACCAGACAAGTCTCAGACATCTCCAAGTATCATATTAACGAATGTAAACAAACAAACTCCATATTCAAAGAGAGTTAAATTAGCTGTAGTTTAAATGGACCTGAATCACTATTAAGAGAGGGTTTAATGTTATGAATATACAAAGCTTCCAAAATATGTAGGTTGGTTGGTGAATTACTTGTTTGTGTTAATATATTGAAATTATTGTAATTAAAGGTATGGTCTTGAGTATGTGAGTGGTCTCTAATAGCGGAATGGGAAGGTGAATTCAACCATGCTTTGGTACGAGTAGAAATGCCTCTGTGCTCATCGATCCTCACGTGGAATTGACGTAAGGTACTGCCAATGTAGATAGCATTACAGCTATCACAAGTAAATTTATAAATAATTGAGGATCGAAGAGCTGCAGGGACATGATCCTTATGGTTGCAAAATGAAGAGATCATGGACGAAGTTGTGAATACTAGATTAACGTTCAATTGGGGAAAATAGCACTGCAAAAGGGAGGATAGTTCCTTACGAAGTTTCACGAAAACATGTTCATAAAAAGGTAATTTTATATACAAACTGCATTTCAAAGCTGAATACGTTAGAGGCTTGGGTGTGTAACGAGAGTTCAAAAAATCTTTTATATATTTATTTACTAATGAAACGGGGTAACAATTATCTTTAAAAAAATTTAAGAGAAAATTAAATTCTTCATGCATGAGTCGGAAATTAGAACTAAGATGATAGGCTCTATATATTAGAGTTTTAATACTGTTGCATTTATATATAAGTGGAGTATGACTAAAGAAGTTTAAACCTTGACCCGAAAAAGTCTTTTTACGATAAACATTTATGGTAAAATTTACATCTGTTTTTTTAATTAACATATCCAAAAATGGTATGGTGCCGTTAACTTCTTCTTCTTTTGTAAAATTAATATTATTTAATTGTGCGTTTAAATAATTAAAAAAGGGAGTATTTCATTTCTGTTTGAAAAAAATGTGTCGTCCATGAATCTTTTATAATGAACTGGTCTAAAGGAGGGGGGACATTTCTGTAACCAAATCTTTTCATAATGACTTAGGTATGAATTGGCAAGGGTGGCACTAAGTGGAGAACCCATAGCTAAGGAATCAGTTTGTTGGTATAATTTATTGTTAAAAAAGAAATACGTATCCTGGGTAGCTAAATTCAGTAAAGTTTTAAATTCAGACCTGGTGAAGCCATGAAATTCGTTATTTAAATGAAAAATATCTTCCAATAGAAATTCAATTGCGTCTTTTACAGGAATATTTGTATACAAGGACTCTATATCAAAACTTGTCATAAAAAAATCTTTCAAATTAATGCCTAAAAGCCAGTTTTTAAAGGTGTAGGAATTTTTTATTATGTAATCATTGGTGGCAAAGGGGGTCAAAAGAGGTACTAGGAATTTTGCTAATCTATAGTTATGAGTATTAAAGGCAGCCAGGATGGGGCGGATGGGGATATTAACTTTATGTATCTTAGGTAGTCCATATAAGATGCCTGGGGAAGAGCCACGAGAGTACAATTCACCAAATAATGTTTTATCAATCTTATTAGCTTTCAACAATTTACGTAGAAAACGGTTAATTTTTTCTTCTAGGTTAAGTGACAAAATTAATGGGTCTTTATTCAAAATTAGGGTAAATTTGGTTGTGTCAGAAATGATATCAAGAATTTTACAAATATAATCAGCCTTATCTAAGAGTACGACGCCCAAACCTTTATCCGGTTTGCAAATAATTGTTGAAAGATCATTCTTGATTGATTTTAATGTAATTATATCTGCCTTTGAAATTAAGTACGAAAAAATTTTTGAAGGGTTAAATTTAAAATAAAATTTCTGGGCTAAAAGTTTCATCTTAAGGGTAACTGTGTTAAAATCGGAGTTATAAGGTTCATGATTCTTCAGAATACAAATCAATCTTTCAAAAGCGCCAAAATATTTATAATAGTCAATGCGATAAACAGGTAAGCAAAAATTCAAGCCTAATCCTAAAAGTCTTCTTTCATTAGTTGTTAAGACCTTTGATGAAAAATTAAATATATATTTATCAGAGTTCGAAGAGAGATCATTTCTATGTATATTCAGAGCCTTTAACTTATTTTCATGACGGATTCTACAAAGTTTCAAGCGTCCACTCACAAGTTTAGAAATCTTATTAGTAATAAACATAAAGTCTAAAAAAGTTAAATCTGCCTTCAACTTATCATGGCTAACCTTGAATTGTCGGTCTAATTTCTTAATTTCTTTGTTCTTATAAGATATTTCATTATTCAACAACCTAAATTGAAAACCCTTATAAATATTGCTATTGTATAGACGTTTAGAAAAAAGTTTAAGTTTAATAAAACCTGGGATTACACTGTATGCTTTACAGGTATTTAGGAAAGCGACGTCTATTCTTTATGTTTAAATATATATATATATATATATATATATATATATATATATATATATATATATATATATGTATACATACATTATATATATATATATATATATATATATTTATATAAAAATAAATATAAATAACGCTATTTTATATATATATATATATATATATATATATATATATATATATATATATATATATATATAAATAAAAATATACAGATTATATATATATATATATATATATATAGATATATATATATATATATATATATATATATATATATATATATATATATATATATATATATATATATATATATATATAAAAGCAAAATAGGAAAAGAAGAAATTCGAAACTTTAATTCATTATATCGAAATCAATTTAAAGACGCAAAATGTGTGGTATCGGTTAAGGGTATCGAAAATTTACCGATACCGATACGATTACCCTCTCAAAATTCCCGATACCGATACCGATACTACTCTCACTGCTGATACCGATACCGATACCATGGTATCGGTGCATCACTAATATATTCTTACTTCCAATGCTTTAATTCTTCTATCTTCATCCTTAAACCATTATACTCTTCCTATTTGTGGATTCCTCGACGCACTCATATTCTTATCTTTATATTCTGTTCTATCTATTCAAGTTTTCCCTTCAGGAGGAAAATGTTTTTGTCACCGTGGTACTGTTAACTGGTCGGTCTTTAAGTAATTTTTCCTTTGATTACACTTGCAATGATTACCGCTTCGGTGTTATGGGTCTCTCTCTAAATGGGCAGAGCGCATAATCGAGTTAATTCTCTCTCCTTGTCCTCGTGTTATTTACCACAGGGGACCCTGCCTTAGGGTAATTCCCGTTGTCTTTAAACTCTTGAAACTTGTATCGTGTGAAAAGCCATTTCTTTGTAGAAAATGTCATAATCTTTTTTAGTTCGTCTTCCTTTCAGACATTTTGCTAAGCCTGTCCAACTTCAATTTTCCTTCTTGTTCATTCCCTCCTCTTGTTTCTTCGTTAAAAACTATGCCTATATTTCCACTTTAGGCAATTTCCAGGAGCTATTGTCATTTCTCCCCCTACCTCCAATTCGTTTATTCCTAATATTGTAGTTTCTACAAAGGAATCAAGAAAACTATGTGATTTCTGCTATCTCTCTCCCTCTCTCTCTCTCTCTCTCTCTCTCTCTCTCTCTCTCTCTCTCTCTCTCTCTCTCTCTCTCTCGGTACAGTCCTGGCGATATCCCACTTGTGGTTATCGAAATAATGCACTTGAGCAAACTTTTATGTATCTTTCTATCAACCTCAACTTCCTGAAAGCTTGTGCTTATTTAACCTTTGCCGATAAAAGGGATCACTTTGAACCCTTTAATTATCCTCAAATTGCCAGCTTTCTAATCTATTCTTAAAAGGAAGATTTGGAAATATTTTAAATTTTCAAATCTCATCTCGGATTGTCAGTATGGCTTCAATAAAAAATCGTAATATTTGTAATATTTCCCTTCACTTTGATTCTTGATCCTCGGCCCCTTGGAACTTCGGCGAATCATTTACTGTATCGCTTAACTTATCGCTTGACTTATCGATGGCGATAAAATCTGGCACAAATCTATGGTTTCTAAACTTTCCCCTTTCGGTACCTATTCTTTTGTCTGTAATCTTTTCTGTGATTCCCTTTCTTGTCTTTTAAAGTATCTATTATAGACTACCATCGTTGATGTTTCAATTCTGTTAATAGTGGTGTTTCTCAGGGTATGTCTTATCTCCAAACCTTTTTTCACTTTCCAATAATGACAATCTCACTCTGTCGCTTCTTCGCTTGTCCACTCCGATGGATTATCCACATCGATGCTGGCGACTCCACTCTTTATTTACTCATTTCATTATGATAAGAGTCAAAAAATTGACGCCAGGAATGTGGCATTTGAAGTATCTGTCCTTTGATATTTATCGCATTTTTGATTGGAGAGAGTAAACATGTTTGCATTCAATGACTCTAAAACTCAGTTCCTTCAGTTTTCTACTCAACACTCCATTCTCAACTCAACATTCTACTCCACCCAACTATGATATCTTTTTCGAAAAAGGCACAATACAAAAACCTCCTTCCGTTCTATCCTTTTCTCGTGACCTTTCTTGGAAGGATAGTTCCTTTCACTAAAAGTTTGGGTGTTCTGAGGGCTCCTTCAAAACATATTTACATCACTCCAGTTGTTTTTTCTGCATACAGATGTTATTCATTTTTGTATGTAATATGCATCACACATTTGGGATGATTCTGCGCTTACAACTCTCCTCCAAAGGATAGAGTCTAGGGATTTCCGTTCCACCAACTCTTTTTGCTCTCACTAACTCTCTCTAATCTCTTTCTGACCAAAAACTATTGTGTGTGTGTGTGTGTGTGTGTGTGTGTGTGTGTGTGTGTGTGTGTGTGTGTGTGTGTGTGTGTATGTGTGTGTGCGTGTGTAGGTGTGTCTTCATGTTTACGACATATTTCATCACTCTCATTGTACTATACTAAAGACACTGCTCTTCTGATATCTCTCGTTTCCACCTTTGATAAAAACCCGTGCGACTCACTCGTCCTTCCATACCTGTCTCATCCTCTCTGTATTCAATCTCTTACCCCAGACTTAGCCGTTATAATTATTCTTACATGTACTAGTAGAGTCTGGTACACAACCTCCTACTTCTATTTCCTTCAACATTATGTAACTTTAAACAGCTTCAAACGTCGTTTAAGCGGGTTCATGTCGGTCTTTAACTTTAACCTTGAGCAGGAATTGACACTTTCAAATTCTGGTGAATTTATGAAAATCTCTAACCTTTTCTCACCAGTTTTATATATATATATAATATATATATATATATATACATTTCAAATATATATATATATATAATATATATATATATATATATATATATATATATATATATATATATATATATATATATATATATATATATATATATATATATATTATATATATATATAATATAATATATAATATAATATATATATATATATATAATTAATTATATATAATATATATATATATATATACACTTTCAAATTATATATGTAAACAAGTTTCTATAATAGAATGCACCTTTTCACTAAAAATGCTATTAGGCATATATAATCACTATACGTATCTTAAATTTAAGAAACTTAAGAAACATCGTATCATCCAAACCTCTCAAGAAAATACTTGCTCTCGTCTCTATCTAGTTTCTTGAGTGAGAGGATGCTTATTGAAGCCGGCAACATCTACGGCTCGAGAACAAAACAGAAAAAAAAAAGAATTTTACCTGAAAAAGCTCATACGGTATGCTTGTATTTTGGAAACCATATTTGGTGAAATTTAACACTTTGATAATAAATTTGGCAAAATCTATTAAATTTTCCACCCCCTATAATTATAAGAAATAACTTACATTAATTAACAATACATTTAAAAAGCTTTTGTTTTATTAAACATTAAAAATTGGAACTTTTACAAAACTCGTATGGAAATTCAAAAAATTGTCGAAATTGAATTGTTTTTCTTTTTATTTTACGATTCATGATGTTATCTTTTTACTATGGATATTTAATATAATAAATACTTATCGTATATATTTAGTACCGATATTAAGTCTAGTAATAAGTTACGTAAGGTTAACCCTTTTATGATAAGAAAGCTATTGAATATATTAAAATATATTAGTTGACGTTTCTATCTGATAAATAATAATATACTAATATAATTATATTATAATAACAATATATATATTTTATCACATATATATTTAGTACTAATATATAACGATAATATATGATGTTAATTATTATGCATCACCTTATTTGACAACAAGGATAGGTTTGATGTTTGAAAAGTTTTCTACATAAATTTTTTTTCGAGTTACTTTACTAATTCGGATTCTCTTTACTGAGAATTACTCGAAGGTTAGACAAAAGTTAAGCGTAGTATGAACAAAAACTTATTTAGTCCCGATAGTTACATTCTATCTCGATTATCAACCATTTGACCTGCGTTCGGCAAACTCCATGCCCAATGTCCATGTATACGCTATCAATATTCTTGGGCTATATCAGAGTGTCACATCGGTTGTAGTATGTAGTTAAAACTGCAAATAAATAAAACAGACTCATGTAAAGCTCGATTCTCAATTCTATTCCCACTCTGACTAATGTAATTTCATAACAAAATTCGCTGAGACAAGCAAAATGAAAGCTCATATAGATAAACTCATCAGAGGGATAATTAACAAGAAAATAGTTTTGACATCTCGGTCAATTATGTGTGAACAATTCCAATCTAAGAATCTAAGGAGAATTCATATTTTACAAAATAAATTAATTGATAAAGGAGCATACACCTAAAACGACTCGTATATATTATAAATACAATATTAATGACTTGCGGTTTTTTTTTCGCTCGAGTACTGACGCCACTCAAGATCGGCCTGTTCAAAACTGGACCAGAAGTTCAAAGGTTAGGTTGAAGCGGTGGTATAGAAAAGTTGAGTCTAAAAATCGGAAGTTGTATGTTAAAATGCACAATGATTAGGTTACCTACTCCAAAAATTCTAATCATAAACAAAAAATATTTGGGGAATCGACGCAATCGGTAGCAAATAATAGATTATGATGTTAGGCAGGTTAAGTAGTAACAAGGTTAGTAAAAATTTCCAATTTTGAAATTTTAAAAATGATCTAATTCAATATAACAAAATGTCTGGTGCAAGTAGTAAGTGTACCAATTATATCTCATATCCATATATCTTCATGCCCATTAGTTCTATTATATAGCTTTCCAATAATATACATACATATAAACATCTAAGAAGCGATTAAAGTGAAATATCTGCATAAATATAATAATTGCAGGAGAATTTATAAAGAATAGTCAAGACCCAAGAATTTAATATAATCAAATGCATTTTACAGTTTTAAAATTTTCAATGAAATTCTTAAGAATTATAAAAAAAAATATAAAATTTTATAATTATATATATTATATCTGCTAGGACACTATATATAGTAAATAATTACATACATACTCTATATATATATATATATATATAATATATAATATATAGTATATACGGAATGGAAATCACTAACTATATATACTATATAACTATATATAAATTGAATCTTATTGATTTGATATATATACTAGTAGTCTACTATCATATATAAAGGTATATATATATATTATATATAGATATATATAAATATCAAGGGCTGCGGAGATCGGAGTCGGAGGTCGTGGAGTGGGCGAGGATCGTGGAGTCGTGCATTTTCCCCCAGTCGGAGTCGGAGTCGGAGTCGAAAAACTCTGGTGGACAAGTGGAGTCGGACCAGTCGGAGTCGGAGGTCGAAGATCCCTTGTAAGATGGAGTCGGAGGTCGGAGTCCCCGGAGTCGAGAATTCCCCGTGTAAGTGGAGAGTCGGAGTCGAGAGTACGAAAAGTAGAGCGAGCTTATATAATATTTTATTATCTATTCATAATCATCTATTCATATTATTATTTGATTATTATTATTGTTAATTATTATTATCATAATATTATTATTATGCATCGTTGGAATAATTATTACTCTTGATTTTATTCTTGAATTAACTAATCTCATTATTATTCATTCAGTTATTATTATTATTATCTATTATATATATATTATTTAATTATTATTATTCATTATTATAAAAAGTTTTTGATATATGATTTCCGAACGTTCTTAAAGAATATTTATTTTGTACATAATTTAATTCTTTAAAATAAATCTTTGAAAATAAGGTAGTATACCATGGCAGAAAACAAGAGATACTTACACTACGATTTACCACCGACGCGTTTTCTCTCTGATACTTGAGAATCACTTCATAGGAGATTATGGTTTCTTGTTAAGCAGACTGTAGTTTGCTTAAATTAATATATATTAAGTAAATTCAAATGATTATTGAGTCTGACTGATTAAAAGACATAAAACTCTCTCGTTAAGGATCTGTGCGTGGTTTCGAGTAGGAACAGCCTCCGCAAGTTTTAAGTTTCTGGACTCATCACGATCGTATAAATTGTGCAAAGTGTTTAGAAATATAACTAATATGTTGATGTACACATGTGCCGTACTTGAAATAGTTCAAGATATGTTGCTGGGACTGTAGATTGCCATGTTGCTAGCCCGTCTTGTCCGGATCACATCTTATGTCTTCGGTGTAAACCAATTTAAGGTATCTTGTCCGACGTCCAGTCTGACTCACCGCGGCAGTTAAATTGGTAGCACAACCATGCGTGATTGGGTGTCGGGCAAACGCATCTCTATCGTGCCTCAAAAGGAGAAGATGACCAGTTAGTGTATTGGACTACCCTAATGGTAATAGTCTGACATTAATTTTAAGGTTTGTACTTAGTTTGAGGCTGAGAATTCAAAAATATTAGCGAAGGCACTTCATATCTTCCTTACTTAGACAAATAGCATTGGAAGTTGCTTTGAAGAATGAATTAATCGAATTTTTCTGATATTTTTACTTTTCTTAGCTATTATATTAACTCGTTTGTAAGGGTACTTAATAAATTCCTCGAACGTGGATATTGTCCGGATGATTCACAGTTAATTAAAATATTTACATATAACGTTTAACATAAAACCTTCATCAAAAGTTTTCCCAAGTTGAACATAGGTTGTATGCTCTGTAAACTAAAATTTTGACGATAGATTCTTTGTAAATTAGTCGGTGAATAGGATCCATAGTGCTCATATACAGACCATTATCAGTGGGTTGACATGTATGCCTGAGATAATGAGCCGTCAGTAATTTATTACAACCAAGATTCTGTTGATGTCTAAAAAAAACAGATTTACGCATTATTGAAACCAAGATTTTCGTAACTGTGAATTTTAAAGCATGACAAAAACTCCTCCATTCTTATTTAAGATGAACTGATGTATATGATCTATGTTCCTAAAAAATAAGGAGGTGGTTCGGTCGCACATGACACTTATGTAAAAACGGGGTTAAGTTGATTTGTTTCACGAAGACTTTTGCTCTTTCCAATTGGACATATAGAAGTCAGCAAATGTAGGTCCCACAGAAGTGGACAGCCGCTCGAGCAATCCATCGATTTTAGATATATGTTTTATATTAAAGTTTAAAACGGTGTGTGGATTAAACAAAACAAAATTATAAAACGGTTTCCTCTTTTATGTTGTTCTGATATATCTGGTGGGGTAGGTTAATGAGTGAAAACACCTTCGTTAAGTGGATGTATGTCCAATGCGTATAAACAAAAACCGGTACATTCATGAACACAAGATTCTACATCAAGTGAAGCGAATATATTAGTGGCTTCAAGTTTTATAAGTTGATAATTTACATAATGTTTCATTATTTGAATTAACTATGAAAGAGTGTAATTAAGATCACTGGTCGGGACATGGCTGTTCAAAGGAATATTGAAGGCAATTTCGTGTGGAAACACAGTTTACGCACATAGATATATAAAACATTTCTAAGGTGCAGTTCTCTGAGTTTTTTGTGTATTTTAGGCAAATCCATATATAAATAAACTATAAGTAAAATAATTATAGTAAAGACTGCGCTTCACGACCTTATCATAAATAAATTAAAATAAATTATAATATCAACCTCCATAATTATAAAATACCTATATATATTATTATATATACTAATAATCATAATATTATATAATATTATAATAATATATATACTTACTATAATATATGTGGATTCTTATATATCCTCGGTAATAAAAATCGCAGTCTTTTAATTTATGTCAGGAAATCTCTTGTGTTTTTTTCGTAAGCGATTTCTTGAATGTGCTATTATTTTATTATTTATTATGATTATTATATTATTAAAATTGTGATTATTATTATTATTATTTATTATAATATAATCTATTATAATTATTATTTATATATTAATATGATTAATTATATATTATTATTGATTATATTATTATTATTGATTATTATTATATATTATTATTATGATTATTATTATTGAAAACTGAGAATAAATAAAAAGGGTTAATTTAAATAAAGGGAATTTGGAAGAGAAAATAAAAAAATTTGCATTATTATTACGTTATACATTGTTGTAAACAAACTTAAAATATATTTGTTTGTCATGTGTTGCGCCTTCATCTTTATGTCTTTACGCTACTTTACCGTATAGCATTTGGAGATTAGAATTCATTGGAAAAGTGGTATATTTCTTTTATTCTCAAAAGCAAGCAAAAACCCAAAATTGTTGAAGACAAAAAATGTTTTAATGTAACTCTGTAAGCACTAATCTGAAGTCATAGCGAGAAATCTTTGAATTTGACTGCTGAGTCGGAGTCAGGAGTCGAAAAATTTTTTATTAAGTGGAGTCGAGCTCCGGAGTCGGCGTTCGAAATTTTCCGTTTAAGTGGGTCGCGAGCTCGGAGGCGGAGTCCGAAAAGTTTTGTTTAAGTGAGTGACGGGCGGAGTCCGAAACTCCAAATTTGAATTTAACGCGGTCGGAGTCGCGAGTCGGATCGAAGAAAATTTATTTTACGACTCCGCAGCCCTGTTAATATATATAAGTATATATATATATTAATATAATATATATATATATATAATATATATATATATATATATATATACTATATAATATATATATATATAATATATATATATATATATATATATTTATTATATATAATATATATATATATAGCATATATATAAATAGTATATATTGAGTCCTGCGGAGGTAGGAAGAAAAGGTTCTAAAAGTATTTCTTTTTAATCAGTTGATGAACCTTTTCCATTCCGAATGAAGATTTATAGCGCCAGTTTTCCTCACTCAATAGCGAAACTTTTTCACTTAACAAAATTATCATTCGCCAGACCAGTCCTCTCTCTTCCGCTTCTCCCTCCCTCACCCACCCGCCCTCTAAGCTCCTATCATCATCCTCTCCCAACTATTAATCCCCGCTCCTCTCATTGTCTCTGTCTCTTTTTGTCTAAGTGCATATTCTTTGCTTAATGGTTGGGTGTCTGCTCGGTGTTTATGTGTCCGTAGCCTGTTTGAATAGTTTGGTTATTTCGCTTCCGTGTATTATCATTTTATCCTTTCGACGCCTGATAGTATATAATATATATAATATATATATATATATATATAAATATAATATTTATATATATATAATATATATATTATATATATATTATATATTATATAATATTATATAATATACATATATAATGAATTCAAAACGGACAGAAAAGGAAACTTGTTCCCTACGAGGATCGAACCGGCACTCCTGCGCCCGAGAATCATAAATTCGCATCGTCGTATCCATCCGCTACTTCCGATGAATAAAATATCACCACCATAAGGAGTTTTATGATGCCTCAGATTCCCTATCAGAACTACATCCAGTAAAAATGTATTTAAATTTGTATTGCTAAAAAAAGGAAACCGCAAAATAATAAGTTAAAAGCAAATAAAGATCAATAAATTGCAGGACAAAGAAAGAAATATGTCCTCTTAGGATTTCGAACAGGCGCTAGTCATAACCACTCGGTGACTCACATAATTGGACGATGTACCACTCGGTGACTCACATAATTGGACGTAATACCATCCGGTGATTCACATAATTGGACGTAGTTTTTCAAAAAGGAACCAACCTACACA
>JABUQX010058186.1:0-15000 GCA_015478945.1 Trachelipus rathkii | reverse complement strand
ACAGATTCACTGGAAGAATTTCTACAGTCCAGTAGTGATGAAGAACACACGCATTACCAAAAGATGTAGTACAAATGATTGAAAACTATCACAAAGAAAAACGCCTAGATACAAATGATGATCCTATCAGTTGGTGGAAAGTTAAGCAAAATGTTTACCCACGCTTGAGTAAACTTGCAAGGAAATACTTGGCCTGTCCTCCAACTAGTGTTCTAAGTGTGTGTGTGTGTGTGTGTGTGAGGAGAGAGAGAGAGAGAGAGAGAGAGAGAGAGAGAGAGAGGAGAGAGAGAGAGAGAGAGAGAGAGAGAGAGAGAGAAGAGTATTTAGCAATCCGGGCGTGTATATGATGAAAAGAGAAACAGACTCTCAGCAGAAAAGGCAGAAAAAATTGATGTTTCTCAAGAGCCAGGATAATATTGAATTGCAACACCATATTCTACAGAGTATATAATCTATTGTAAAATCTCTTTCATTAAGGGCGGAGGTTGGGAAAGAGGTTGGTGGGGTGCATTTGAGTTGGGTCCCCGTCCCGCACCCTGGCAACACAAAACACAATTATATTAATAGATTGTGGCTAAAACTCGAAATATATTAGGTATATATATATATATATATATATATATATATATATATATATATATATATATATATATATATATATATATATATATATATTAAACATCCGCATTCATCACGCATCCGCCGGATATTAAAAATCAAACATCCGTATTCGCATCCGCGTTATGCAGAAAAAAAATGGCATATGCTGCATCACTAACACTATATATATATATATATATATATATATATATATATACATATATATATATACTATATATATATATATATCTTAACTAACTTTCTTTGCTTTATGCTAACTACTCTATATAGTAAGGAAAGATTAACCTTGCTCCCTGCTTTGGGTTTCAGACAAGAGGAACTACTGATATATATACATATGTAACCTTATATATATATATAACTATATATATATATATATACTATATATATATATATATATATATATATATATATATATATATATATATATATATATATATATATATATATATATATATATATATATATATATATATATATTTAGATGAAAATCGTTACCTTTGCATTTGCAGTATTAAATATTAAGATGTTTATTCAATTATAATTATAATTATAATTCTTCTGAAAATAATTCATATAAATGTTATTTTGTTTATTTTTATTATTTTTATTTTATTTTGCGTGGGTGACGAAGAAACGTGCTTGCAATTGCAACATTAAATATTAACAGGCCTATTAAAAAAATATTCGTAATATAATTCTTAGAAACTTTACTTATTTATTTATTTATTTATTATATTTTTATTTATTCATTTATTTATTTTTATTTTACAGAGGCAGAGGCAGTTAACCAGTGGAAGACAAGAAGTGAGAATCAGAATTAAAAATGACTGAGGAGAACCAAGCAAAAAATGAAAAGTGGGAATAAAGTTAGTTAAAATAATAAAAATAATAAAAATAATAATAATAATAATAATAATAATAATAATAATAATAATAATAATAATAATAATAATAATAATAATAATAATAATAATAATAATAATAATAATAATAATAATAATAATACTACGGTAATTATATAAAGACTGAATTCCCTTAAAGCGTGATCCGCGCGCATGCGGGCAAACTAAATAGCAGAATATTTATAATTCAGTTTCTTCCGAATGAATTCCCCCCCACAAAGTGCCATAATGAATCAGCGATTTTCAAGAACTTAGCTGATGGAGACAAGGACCGGGGATCATTTAGGGGCTGGAGCAAGGGGCACCTCAAGGGATAAAAAAAAATGTGGGGGATGCTGCTCCAAACTAACTGAAATATTGTGCTCAAATCTAGGGGTTTGTTTGCTTGTTCTTCTTTACACAGTTGCTGGGGCCTTCATTTTTTCAACTATAGAAGGAAGAGGACAAAAACTGTTGGAGGTGAACCCGCCCACATTACAACACGTGACTGAAGGTTAGTCCAATTATTATTATTATTATTATTATTATTATTATTATTATATATATTATTATTATATATGTGTCATAGTGAATGTGTGTGTGCTGTGTGTGTGTGTGTGTGTGTGTGTGTGTGTGTGTGTGTGTGTGTGTGTAATTATTATTATTATTGTTATTATTATTATTATTATTATTATTATTATTATTATTATTATTATTATTATTATTATTATTATTATTATTATTATTATTATTATTATTATTAGTAGTAGTAGTAGTAGTAGTAGTAGTAGTAGTAGTAGTATTGCAACATGATCGTTTCAGGTGAAAAATTTTAAAGTAGTGCTCACATAAAATTTTCTCATTATTTGAAATCTTGTCATTATGTAGTAATTATAATCTTGTCAAAAGCAGTACAGTAAAAGTAATCCTCAAATTCCATATCGTGGGTCCTAAAAGAGTGTTGCAGAACTTATGTTTGCTGGGCGGAAGGGGGATTGAATACGCTAAGGTCCTTCAAATTTTTATCCCGATAAAGAGAAGTTAAACTCATTGTGCCATCCAATATTTTCTGTACACTTTCAGTTATTTATCATTTTTATAGATTTTTTTTCGTTTCTTGTCCCTGTTGATATATTTGATAAAAAAGAGTTTACAAGGAATTTTGGAGGGGGAGTTATTTATGCTTAAATTGTATCTTAAAACATTTTTATTTTTAATAACTAAAATAAAAAAAGAAAAAATGCTAGATTTAGTTTTTGTAGCATTTTCCTGCTAACCTAACCTAAACTAACAAAAAAAAAAGCTAAATCTACCAGAAAATGCAATAAAACAGTCCAAAACCTTCACATCATTCAGAGATCAGTCAAAACAGTCCATAAGAAACAGATCATAAACAGTCAAAACAGTCAGAAAACAGTCATCACAACAATCAGCTCCACCAGTCAAAAACACGTCAATAAAAAACAGCATATACCTGAAACAGTCAAAAAACAAAGTACAAAAACGAAACAGGTCAAAAATATCACACATCAAAACAGTCAAAAAACAGTCAAAAATACGTCAAAGACAGCTCACAAACAAGTCACGATAAGACACTAAACACGATCAAAAAAACGCACGACAAAAACATGTCCCTAAAAACAGTCCAACACTCACAGTCAGTCAAAAACGTTCAAAACAGTCAGTCAAAAACAGTCAAAAACACGTCAACAAACTGTCCAGTCAAAAAACAGTCAGTCCCAAAAGACAGTTCAAACAGCTCCAAAACACGTCCCAAAAACATGTCAAAAATAGTCAAAACAGAATCATCGAAAAGTTAAACAAATGAGTCAAAACCAGTCAAAAAACAGTCAAAAAAACAGTCAGACACAGTCAAAAACAGTCAGTCAAAAACCGTCAAAAACAGATCAAAAGAACAAAATTTGTTTCCATACGAAAGTTATATAAACTGTCAAAACAGTGACAAACCGTCAAAACCACAACAGACAAACATTCAAAAAGAGTCACAAACATTTACAGACACTACCCAAAACGTTAAGCATCACGTTTGAATTAACAGTCTTCAAAACATTCATAAACAGGTTTCCAAAAACAGTCATAAAACATCATCAAAAACAGTCCAAACACAGTCAAAAAGTTACCAAACGCTCAAGATACAGCTATCAAACACAGTCCGACACAAAAGTCAAAAACGATTCGAAAAGTCAGAAAAACAGTCAAAAACAGTCAAAACAGTCAAACTGTTCAAGGAAGGGAACTTCTCTTATAACCAACGAGCAAACACAATCATCCAAACAGTCAAACAACAGTCAAAAACAGCGTTCAAACAGTCAAAAACACAGTCCAAAAAACAGTCAACAAACAGTCAAAAACAAGTCAAAAGCAGTCAAAAAACAGTCCACAACAGTCTACAAAAACAGTCAAAAAAAGTCCAAAAAACAGTCAGTTACAACAACGGCAAACAACAGTCGGAAGAAAAACAGTCATCAAAACAGTCAAAAACAGCAAAACAACAAACAGTCAAAAATAGTCAAACAGTCAACAACATCAGGTCAAAAAACAGCTCAAAACCATCAGTCAAAAACAGTTCAACAAACGTCAGTCTAAAGACAGCTCTCTCAAACAGTCAAATACCATCAACAGCTCACAAAACAGTCAAAAACAGTCAGAAAAACAGTAAAAACCAGTCAAAACAGTCAAAACACAGTCCAAAAACAGTCAAAAACAGCTAGTCAAAAAAACAGTCCAAAAACAGTCAAAAAAGCACAGCAAAAGCGATATCAAAGAACGTCAATAAACATCAAACAGTAAAAACAATCAGTCAAAAACATTCAAAACAGTCCCACACAACACATTCAGTCAAAACACACTTCCAAAAACAGCTGCAAAAACACGGCAAAAACAGTCAAAAGCTAGTCAGTCAACAAGTCCAAAAACCGTCAGTCCAAAAACATCTCACAGTCAAATCATCAAGTTCAACTAAAAAGTCAAACAACAGTCAAACCCCAAAAACAGTCAACAAACGTCAGTCAAAACAAGCTCAAAAAACAGTTCCAAACACAGTCAAAAAACAGTGTCAAAAACAGTCAATAACAGTCAAAAACAGTCAGTCAAAAAACATGTCAAAACAGTCAAAACCAACGTAACAGACGGTCAAAAACATTCAATAAACAGTTCAGTCAAAACAGTCAAAAACAGTCAAACAGACAATCAAAACATCAGTCAAAAACAGTCAAAACCCAGCAGTCAAACAACAGTGCAAAACAGGCAAAAAACACGTCAAACATCAAAAACAGTCCAAAAACAGCTCAAACGAGTCCAAAAACAGCAAAACCAACAGTCAACAAACAGTCAAAATGTCAAAAACAGTCCAAAAAAGTCAGTAAAAAATAAACAACAGTCAAAACAGTCACAAACAGTCAAAATCAATACGCAGCTCAGTCAAAACGTACAAAAACAGTCAGTTTTTAGTCTAAAACACTGATACTGTCAAAACAGTCAGTCATAAAACAGTGTCAACACAGTCCAAAAACAGTCCAACAAACAGTACCAAAGAATTCACCAAAAAACAGTAGCGCGAAACCAGGTATAAAACCAGTCCAAAACACCAGTCCACACAAAACAGTCATAAAAATCACAAATAACCAGTCAAAGACAGTCCAGTCCAAACAGTCCAAAACGTCACAACATCAAAAAACAGTCAAAAACAGTCAAAAAAATCAGTCAACAAACAGTCAGAAAAAAACAGTCAGATCAAAAACCAGTCCAAACAGTCAATAAAACACAAGTCAAAAAAGTCAAAAAACAGATCAAAAGCGACAGTCCAAAGAACAATCGACATCAACAAAGCCTTCAACACAGTTTCAAAAACAGTCAACAAACAGTCAAAACAGTCAAAAACAGTCAAAAAACAGTCACAAAAAACAGTCAAAACAGAAAAACAGTCAAAAAGCAGTCAAGCAAAACCAGTCAAAAACAGTCTAACAAACAGTCAACACAGTCACAAGAACAGTCAAAAAACACGTCAAAAAACAGCACGAAACAGTCAACTAACAGTCAACAAACGTCAAACACGACAACACATTCAAAAAACAGTCAAAACAAAAAAAAGTCAAAACAGTCAACAAACAGTCAAAAAAAACAGTCAAAAACAGTTCAAAACAGTCAAACAGTCAAAAACAGTCAAAAAAGATAATCAAAACAAGTCAAAACAAGTCAACAAACAGTCAGTCCAAAAACAGTCAAATAACAAGTCAAAAAACAAGTCAAAACATGTCGTAAAAGCAGTCTCAACAAACAGTCAAAACCGTCACAAATCAGTGACAAAACAGTCCATCTAGAAACCAGAGTCTACAAGTCAAAAACAGGTCAAAACGCAGTCGTCAAACACAGTCAAAACAGTCAGTCAAAACAGTCAAAACAGTCTAAAACAGTCAAAAAACAGTCCGAAAACAGTCAAAAACAGTACAAAACAGTCATAAACAGTCACAACAGTCAAACACAGTCAAAAACAGTCAAAAACAGTGAAAACCGTCAAAAACAGTCAAACACAGTCAAAAACATCTAAGAAACAGTGCAAAAAAACAGTCGATAATAACAGTCAATAAACAATACTTAATAGAAAAAGTTTGCCAAAAACAGTCAAAACAGTTCAGTCAAAAAAGTCAAAAACCAGTACACGTTCTGCCCTGCTGTCTAGCAAACAGTCAAAACAGTCAGTCAAAAACAGCTAAAATAACAGTCAGTCGAAAACAGTCAGTCAAAAACAGTCAAAACACGTCATCAAAATCAGTAGTCCAAAAACATTTCAAAAGACAGTTCAAGCTCAAAAACAGTCCAAAACTAGTCAAAAAAAACAGCTTCAACACATCAAAAAACAGTACAAAAACAGTCAAAAAAACATGTTCAAACAGTCACAAAACACGTCACAAAAAGTCCAGCATCAAAACAGTCAAGAAATCATCGTCAAAAAACACAGTCAAAATCAACGTCATGTCAACAACAGTACAAAACAGCTCAGTCAAAAACAACAGTCAAAAACAGTCAAAACGTCAAAAAAAAAAAAGCTCAAACAGTCAAAACAGTCAGTCACACAACAGTCAACATGGCGACTTGCTAAACAGTTTCAAAATGTCTTCAAACACAAAAAACAGTCAAACAGCAATAACAGTCATGCAGGCAGTCAAAACCAGTCAAAAAACAGCAAACAGTCAAAACAGTCAAAACAGTCAAAAAACAGTCAAAAAACAGCTTCAAAAACAGTCAAACGTCATCAAAAACAGCTCAAAAACAGCTCATCAACAAAGTCAGGTCAAAACGCTCAAAAAAAAGTCAGCTCCAAAACAGTCAAAACGTCGAGTCACACAAACAGTCAAAAACTGTCAGTCAGAAACAGTCATCAAAACAGTCAGTCAAAACAGTCAGTCAAAAAAGTAAAAACAGCAAAACAGTCAACAGGAACAGTCATTCAAACGAGTCAAAAAACAGTCACAGAAATACCATGTCAATAACAGGTTCAAACATTACAGTGCAAACACAGTCAAAAACAGCTCAAAGACAAGTCAGTCAGGCAAAATAATTCAAATAACCAGTCAAAAGACACGTAAAACATCGTCAAAAAGCATTCCAAACAACACAGATCAGTCACAAAAACAGTCAAAACCAGGCTCAAAAGACAGTCATCTCACAAACAACAGTCGTCAAAAACCAGTCAATTTAAAGCCTAGTTTGGTCTCACGATCGTTCAAAGCTGGTCTAAAAAACAGTCCAAAAACCAGTCCCCAGACACCTGGGGAAACACTGGACTTCAATGATCTACTTAGCGAGGAGCTCAAAACATCAAAACAGTCAGTTCAAAAACAGTCAAACACTTCAAAATCACAGTCAGTCTAATAACAACAGTCAAAATGACACGTTCAGTCCAAAAAACCACTGACAAAAAGTAACATCGTCAGATAAACACAGTCAAAACAGTCAGTCATATAAACACACTAAAAGCAGTTCAAAAGAAACAGTCATAAAAACAGTCAGAACAGTCAGAAACAGCAGAACAGTCAAAACAGACAGCTCGAAAGATGTAACAATCAAAACAGTAGGAACAGTCGATACAGTTGGAACAGTCCGAACATTTTGAACAGTCCGAACAGTTGGAATACCACGAGCAGTCAGTATAGTTGTAATAGTCCTAACAGTTGAAACATACCGAACATTTCAAACAGTTGGAAACGTCAGAACTGTCAAAACATCCCAAACAGTCAAAACAGTTCGAATAGTCCTAGCGATTAGAACATCCTGAACGTCCGAATAGTATGAGCAGTCCGAACAGCTGGAACAGTCCAATAGTCAGAACATTCCGAACAGTTGAAAAAGTCGAAACAGTCAAAACATTTCCTAAAAATTAATAAACAGTGAGAAATCCATAGAATTATTCCTCGTCCCTTTCAATAATCATAATAACAAAAACAATCTAATACCCACTCATAATAATAATATCTCTCTAATAATACTAACTTCAATAATCAATACTTACAGTCTTATTCAAATACTACATGACTAATTCATCCTATAATCATAATAATAATAAATATCTCAAGAGAAGACGCAGAAAGAAGCAGACAGAAAAGAAGAAGAGCAGCAGAGAAAAAGAAGCAAAAAGAGAAGAGAGAGAGAGCACGAAAAAGAGAAGAAAATTGCTCTAATGCTTCAGTGAAGCTAGACCTTAATGATTTAGTTTACGACGCCTGCTTGGGTCTTTCCCAGCGTTTTGGAATCGAAGCAAACATTAATGCCACCGCGCCTGGTCGCGTGAATTTGATCGGAGAGCATATCGACTATAATAATAATAATTATAATAATAATCATAATATATAATAATAGTAGTCAGTTGTAGTCGTAGTAGGTAGTAGTCTATATATAGTTTTTGGTCATTGTGAAGTGCGGACGTGCTTTTGGAGTGCTCTCGCTGATAGTTGCTATTTATTGTTTTTATTTTTGTTATTGTTATTTTGTATGCTGTTTTGGTGAAGGTATGTGTTTTTCATCTTGTCTTTGTTTTAATTAAAGTTTTTTATTAAATCAATCAGTTGGTGCTAACTCCTATTAGATTTTTTTCTTTTCAAAAAAGTTATTGGGGGGAAAGTTTTGTTGCTACTTGGGTTTTTTAAAAGTAAGTCCTAGTTTTAATTTTTTGTTCTTTTCTTTGTCGTTTTTTTTTTGGTTGCGGAATTTTTAGTAGGGAAACTGGGAAAGGTTACGTAATTTATGATTTTTATTTTTTATTGATTATACAAAACGATAAAACTTTTCCCTCAATTAACTTAGTACATTACGATTGTGCATTGCTCAAAGAAGCAGAGCAAGTTTCCTGATTTTCTTTTGTTTTTGGCTTTTGTTCTTGTTTGTGTGTGTGTGTGTGTGTGTGTGTGTGTGTGTTGTGTGTGTGTGTGTGTGTGATGTGTGTGTGTGTGTGTGGATGTGTGTGTGTGTGCAGTGCAGTGTAGGTGTGTGTACGTTGCGGGCTTTCTATTGACATCACCAACATCCGTGGCATTAAAGGGTCAGACATCTGTTCAAAGTTATAACCCTTCTCTACTCTAGCCCTATCTTTTGCTCTTGTCTGAGAATCAGGATGGGCTAGAAGAATTCTGCTCTAAATAACTTCCGTTTACGATCTAACTTCTAACTTATTTCTATCATTCGGTTCTCTAAGAGATAAGGCAGCTATAAGACCTCCAATCGTTAACACTACCCACTCCGTAACACGTCTCGTGAATTTCGAATCACCTAATTTTCGTATGTTCTGTGGGCTTTCCTCGTATCTACTCATTCTTGTGCTTTGTGCTTGGATGGTTTTTCCTATTATTCTCATTTTCAACCTTTTTTGATTAGGTCTTTACTGAGCTTCCTCATGACGATAGACTACTCATCTCTCACCGATTACTGAGGTGCTCTATTAGGGGGTTCAGGTACACAACACTGAATTTGGTTGGGATCCTCTACATACTGAATTTACGCGGTGGAGGAGGCCGAAATCCAATTCGCGTCTCGCGCATCAGTGGACAAACTAATTAAAGAACAAACACACATTCCGGATCGTCTACAAATTCCAGCCACATTGAACACACTTGACCTCTCTGTTTCACCTACTACTTCCATCTCTTAATAACACCTCTCGCTCTAGTCTCTCGCTAAAGCATATGACCACACTACTATATCTCTCTCATTTTCAATACTTTCTCTCCAAACAGCCCACTTCTGCATGTAGCACGTCTATCTTGGCCTCTGATCGGGACGGATTGGACCTGCGGCGCTTTGCGCTTGCTTCTTACCGCTAATATGAATATGGACATCGACATGCTAACTTGAGACTCTGAACTGACGCTTGATCTGACCGACAATAGCGTCGGGAGCCGGAACTAATCAGTTGATGGCACGACCATGAGCGGTTCATTCCATTCATCATCACCCACTATCTTTCTCTTCCTCATTACCATGGTTCGATGACAATTCTCTCTGGCGCATTCAGGTCCGAGACTGAGGTATCGACTTGTGCAAAATCTCTCTATATCCTCCACTCTCGAACTCTCTTCATTCAGCTAGAAAATCGTTGCAGGCATACTCTTCGACGAGCAAGCCCACGGCTTCTCTCATCACGCCAAGATGCCAGCTCACACCTATCGCGTTTCTACCAAACTTACTGATAAATCTTTCTGGCGCCTCTCGCTCTCAAAAACATCTCAAAACTTTCTGTATCATCTACTCTTCCATACTATTATTCGATTCGAATGGGTTCTTGCTCTCTCACTTTTCCAAATAGAAACGCCAATTATATCGGCTATCACTTTATTTTCTCATTAACTTCAAACCCTAGGAGATTCTGGCATTCCTCTTCTCCTCCGAAAGTATAAGTCTCAGGGTGTCCTATGCTTTTGCCTGAGATTACATTTGACTAGGCGTGGCATGCGGCATCATAGAACTTAATGACCGTTGAGCACGGGCGGTCGCGCCCGATGATATACTCCCGAGTTACTCGAGAGCTGTCGCTCTCGTCGCCTCGCGCCTACTCTCGTACTCAATCCATAATCCTCTCTGATTGCCTCAATACTAGACTATTCCCTAGAATATTGAGAGGCGCGCACTCTCGTCACCTATTTCCGACCAAAGCGCCACGCTCTCGCTCCACTAACACCTCTAACTCCTCACCCATATAGCTGCACCCTGTATTCTAATCTAAGATCTTGAAACCCTTCTCAACTCTTATTCCTTAGATCATCTGGAATATCAATCTCCCATTCTCTTTCGAATCGCCCTACGGCTTTCAGGCCGCTCCCGAGTCCACGGGACTCATATCTTATCCTACTCTAACAAGATTGTACTGGTTTTCCACCTCCACGCGCCACTCTCGGCGCCAGCGATATAGCGTAGTGGCCACGGAGACTTGACACCAAAATCCAAAGATCCTCATATAGACGGGGCCCAACCCCCACAAAAAATCTGGACGCCGTTCCTCGCCTATACCAAGACTCCCCTCCTGTTCATGGATTTCTCCTTCCTCTTCTGATCTACTTCATGTCTAGCTCCCTCTTTCAATACGCTCATAATCGACGTAGTTGATGGGCGACATTCTTCTCTCACTTTTATGTCATGTATAGACTTCAAAGGTTCTCGTCTTTATCTTCCTATTCTTTTTCCTACTAATTCTTAATCAACAATTCTTCTCGTTAAATAGACACATCCTCACTTCTACGTCACTCATATGCAGATGATGGACCCTTCTTCTCAATCATTTCATTCTGTCCTTCATTTACTTCACCTAGAATTGCTCTAGTCGTTTCTACTTCCGATTAATATATAAGATCCAGATATAGACGACTAAAATTAAGTTCGTGGGGTACGTAATCACATGATCGAATTTATAATATTCTTCACCACCAACGTTCTCAACTCTCCTCTCTAAGACACCTTAGTCTAACTTTCCTAACTCATATACGAACGGTTTCTCGTCTTCCCTAGTTGACGAATATAACTCCTTGGCCTTACACTAACAAAAATGTCTTGGAATACACAATCACAATAGGCTTGAATAAGGGCGGCATAAGAACGTCGCGCCCTCTCTCGCCTCTCTCAGCCCTCGGACTTTCTCTCTTACTGCTTCAACAGAATACTCACGCTCACTCCTCAAGCGTCATCACTCCGCCCCTTGTATGGGGTACTGCCTTTTCTTTCTGGGGCGGGCTCAGGTTTCACCGGCTTCTTGGAATAGGGTCGAGGTCAAAGGCTAAAAGAATTAATAAACACGTCTGTAACTTTTCCTAGTTACTTGACCTCTCTCTTTGAGGAAACGCATGATAGGTGCATATATCTCTTATACGTATCCTACGATCGGCTACGGCAGGTGATCGGCGCGCCTATATCCACTCGCGTGCCCGCTCTCAATTAAGACGCCCTTCGACGCACCACGGAAGTGCACTGAATATAAGCATGGTTTTGTTACAACATGTCTAGAATGTTAGCAATCCAGACTTAGTTCGCTGCGGTTCCTGCCTCTTTCTTTATAGAACCTCTGATTCCTTGTGGAATTCTCCTTCCATTTTCTGTGTTTCGCTTACTCAATTTATTCCCCACTTAAAGAACCGGTCTGTGCCTCATTCTCTGACGCTCAAATATTTTGTATAGATTGATTATATGCGTTGAGTGAACACCCTCCACCTGATAGGCGCTTTCGCCGTCAGGCGTCAAAGAGACTACTAAATAAAAAAGATGTTTATAAAAAAAAAAAGTAAAAAAAACAAAAAGACAGAACCTTCACTGTTTAGTAGTCGTCGCTACCAGATACATAGTGCTCTCTGTAAAAAACACCTCTTAGTGGTAGTAGTAGTGCGTAGAAGTAACTAGTAAATAGATAGTAGTATGACCCTCAATGCAGTAGTAGTAGTCGGCGTAGAAGTAGTCCAGGAATTGTGTTGTAAATAATGTAAAATAAATAGGTAGTAGTAGTAGTTGTAGTAGTTTTCGCTCCGGCTAAAGAAGCACGCCTCAACGCCCCCTACTAACCTCTACCCATACCTCATATAATAGATATTCTACTAGCCTACCCAATCATAATCAACAATAGTATATATAACCCTACCAAACCTACCTACCGAATAATCATGAGATATATAGTATCTCACACTAAAAAAACCATTATAATGTCTACTAGCTATACACCTATAATACATCCAACTCCAATACCTGCTCCTCCTCAGTCCTAATTAATAATACCCTCAGAGTACTATATACCAGTGAAGACCATATTCATATTCCATACACTATTATAGATTACTTACATATACCAAATAAATATATACTCCACATAATATACTATAAACCAACTATCAGATATCATATGGATAAACACTATACATACTAAATAATATCGACCCGTCAATCCTATCTCCCTAACCAACAAATAACTACCTTATCCATACCAACTAATACCTAATACTACTATAACATATAACCCAACTATACAATACTCTACATTATAACTACTACTATCCTTAACGAAATATTATTACTAATAATATTACAGGAATTTAATATGCACTCTACCCTCCCCTCTTTACTAATACTTTAAGCCACAGAGTAGGGACGTACTACTCCGCCTCTAACAAGGAAAAACAGCTAGGTATTGAACAGTTGAAAATATAACCAAAAAGCGGAAACAACGCCGCCACAAAGGCCCAACACACACCAACAGAGCTCATCGAATCTACGCTCTTACTCCTAAATATAAAAATCTGTTATCCTCTGATACGATTAGTTTGCCTCGACTGCTTCACAGACGAGAGAGAGACCACCAGCCGTGAACAGAACAAGGCAGAGACAACAAGCTTGGGGAAACCACACAAGAACCCCTTCCAAACAACATAGCCCTGACAATGCACGCAAGAGCCCCGAGATACGAACCACACCCGGTGCACGATGGCGATAAAAGGCGGTCCAAATGGCAGAAGAACAATGCGAAGTCGCGGCGCGTGCCTGCGGATGAGGCCGGACAAACGAAAACAGGCGCGGGGTTGGAAAAAGGGTACAAGACGAAAGCACCAAGATGCAACCCCCCCCCACTCAACACCACGTATTGAGGGGCACGGAAGCATACTCGTCAGACCGAGACACAGGTCTCGCAAAAGCGACAGGGAACCAGGTGAGGGTGTGAAGACAAACAGGACGAAATGCTATACTATAGTATTATGGTGTGTGATATATATGTTAAATGCTGCTACTATGTAAATTGTACATACTGAACCTATAGTAATAATAACAACTGCGTAGTCTGACTCGTCATAAACGTACGCTCGTATGTGTGTTATATATGATGTGTGTGCGTGTGTGACAGTATCCTTGTAGAAACTGCGCTAATCTATGTCGATGTAAGTTGTGTGTTACTATAAATAACTGCTAATTGTGTATCTGCTAATGTGATAATGTATATGATAAATAGCACAAACTCAACGACGATTCTGACGTCGTTCCCCCCAAATGACGATACACCTCTCTGTGGACCCCATCAACACCCATCAAACC
The DNA here is from genome assembly GCA_015478945.1 of Trachelipus rathkii. Classification (NCBI taxonomy): domain Eukaryota; kingdom Metazoa; phylum Arthropoda; class Malacostraca; order Isopoda; family Trachelipodidae; genus Trachelipus; species Trachelipus rathkii. The sequence continues at coordinate 928 of JABUQX010058186.1, read as the reverse complement.
CCTCGAAACACTAAAGTGCCATCATAACCCTTTCAGGGTCAGGTAATTTACACGCCTTAGCCTGTAACTCCATGCACACCCCCCACAAAAACTGTTTTTATTACCAGCAAATATGATAAACACCATACCCTACACACTTATATTATAAACTACCTATAATATATACTACTAATCACTGTATATTACATACTAAAACCAGTCTCTAACTAGTAATAAATACTAACTATCCCAACTAATTACCAATATACTCATCAATAACTAATATTAGATCAATATAATATTAATATACCCTATAAACATACATACGACTAATATAATACCTAATAACCCTCAGAACCCAATATACCCTATATATAATACCTATATATACATAATATATATATATAATAATATATATATACTCTTTAACTTATATATTATTATACCTCATAATAACTATAAAATAAATTCGGAATATATTATATAATTATATAATATATATTATATTACTATAATATATATTATATATAATTTTACGGTATATATAATTGAGTGGAGAATATACTATAAGTAGTGTAGGTATCTGATACTATGAATCACTAAGAATAAGGGCGACATATCGCCAATAGTATAATCAACCTAGGGATGTGGTCCTAGAACCTATTTTGAACTAGATGAAGAAAATGATGTGACTGTAGTAAGGTGGTAACAACTTTCGAGAAAAATTACGATAACAAAATTGCGGGCGGAGTAGTCAATGAGAGGTGATAGTGAATGTGTGTGAGTTTAATTGCTGCAAGATGGAATAGGTATCTAACATATGGGAGTGAGCTCGGCGATTCAGTCAGCAGGAGGAACCAGGTATGGCGTGACGATAATATGAGAGCGATAAAAGTTTGAAGCAATGGATATATCGGCAAAGGCAGATGAAAAACTCACGATACTAGGT